>OU342837.1:9992702-10198361 GCA_910591585.2 Nysson spinosus
TTTCGACGAAAAGGTAAGTTTTCTCTCTGAAATCGACAGATTTCGCAGTTTAGGCGATAGTTTCGCCTTTTTTCCAGATTTCACTATTTCCGAAACGTTAAATCGTATTTTATGTATAAATTGACGCGAAAATTTGAATAGCATCGAGAATTTCATCAAAAAGAATGTGGAAGGCCATGGTTTCGATGAAAAGGTAAGTTTTCTCTCTGAAATCGACAGATTTCGCAGTTTAGGCGATAGTTTCGCCTTTTTTTCCAGATTTCACTATTTCCGAAACGAGAAATCGTATTTTCTGGATAAATTGACGCGAAAATTCGAATAGCATCGAGAATTTCATCAAAAAGAATGTGGAAGGCCACGGTTTCGACGAAAAGGTAAGTTTTCTCTCTGAAATCGACAGATTTCGCAGTTTAGGCGATAGTTTCGCCTTTTTTCCAGATTTCACTATTTCCGAAACGAGAAATCGTATTTTCTGTATAAATTGACGCGAAAATTCGAATAGCATCGAGAATTTCATCAAAAAGAATGTGGAAGGCCACGGTTTCGACGAAAAAGTACGTTTTCTCTCTGAAATCGACAGATTTCGCAGTTTAGGCGATAGTTTCGCCTTTTTTCCAGATTTCACTATTTCCGAAACGAGAAATCGTATTTTCTGTATAAATTGACGCGAAAATTCGAATAGCATCGAGAATTTCATCAAAAAGAATGTGGAAGGCCATGGTTTCGACGAAAAGGTAAGTTTTCTCTCTGAAATCGACAGATTTCGCAGTTTAGGCGATAGTTTCGCCGTTTTCCAGATTTCACTATTTCCGAAACGAGAAATCGTATTTTCTGGATGAATTGACGCGAAAATTCGAATAGCATCGAGAATTTCATCAAAAAGAATGTGGAAGGCCATGGTTTCGACGAAAAGGTAAGTTTTCTCTCTGAAATCGACAGATTTCGCAGTTTAGGCGATAGTTTCGCCGTTTTCCAGATTTCACTATTTCCGAAACGAGAAATCGTATTTTCTGTATAAATTGACGCGAAAATTCGAATAGCATCGAGAATTTCATCAAAAAGAATGTGGAAGGCCATGGTTTCGACGAAAAGGTAAGTTTTCTCTCTGAAATCGACAGATTTCGCAGTTTAGGCGATAGTTTCGCCTTTTTTCCAGATTTCAATATTTCCGGAACGAGAAATCGTATTTTCTGTATAAATTGACGCGAAAATTCGAATAGCATCCAGAATTTCTCAAAAAGAATGTGGAAGGCCATGGTTTCGACGAAAAGGTAAGTTTTCTCTCTGAAATCGACAGATTTCGCAGTTTAGGCGATAGTTTCGCCTTTTTTCCAGATTTCACTATTTCCGAAACGAGAAATCGTATTTTCTGTATAAATTGACGGGATAATTCGAATAGCATCGAGAATTTCATCAAAAAGAATGTGGAAGGCCATGGTTTCGACGAAAAGGTAAGTTTTCTCTCTGAAATCGACAGATTTCGCAGTTTAGGCGATAGTTTCGCCTTTTTTCCAGATTTCACTATTTCCGAAACGGGAAATCGTATTTTCTGTATAAATTGACGCGAAAATTCGAATAGCATCGAGAATTTCATCAAAAAGAATGTGGAAGGCCATGGTTTCGACGAAAAGGTAAGTTTTCTCTCTGAAATCGACAGATTTCGCAGTTTAGGCGATAGTTTCGCCTTTCTTCCAGATTTCACTATTTCCGAAACGAGAAATCGTATTTTCTGTATAAATTGACGCGACAATTCGAGTAGCATCGAGAATTTCATCAAAAAGAATGTGGAAGGCCATGGTTTCGACGAAAAGGTAAGTTTTCTCTCTGAAATCGACAGATTTCGCAGTTTAGGCGATAGTTTCGCCTTTTTTCCAGATTTCACTATTTCCGAAACGAGAAATCGTATTTTCTGTATAAATTGACGCGAAAATTCGAATAGCATCGAGAATTTCATCAAAAAGAATGTGGAAGGCCATGGTTTCGACGAAAAGGTAAGTTTTCTCTCTGAAATCGACAGATTTCGCAGTTTAGGCGATAGTTTCGCCTTTTTTCCAGATTTCACTATTTCCGAAACGTTAAATCGTATTTTATGTATAAATTGACGCGAAAATTTGAATAGCATCGAGAATTTCATCAAAAAGAATGTGGAAGGCCATGGTTTCGACGAAAAGGTAAGTTTTCTCTCTGAAATCGACAGATTTCGCAGTTTAGGCGATAGTTTCGCCTTTTTTCCAGATTTCACTATTTCCGAAACGAGAAATCGTATTTTCTGGATAAATTGACGCGAAAATTCGAATAGCATCGAGAATTTCATCAAAAAGAATGTGGAAGGCCACGGTTTCGACGAAAAGGTACGTTTTCTCTCTGAAATCGACAGATTTCGCAGTTTAGGCGATAGTTTCGCCTTTTTTCCAGATTTCACTATTTCCGAAACGAGAAATCGTATTTTCTGTATAAATTGACGCGAAAATTCGAATAGCATCGAGAATTTCATCAAAAAGAATGTGGAAGGCCACGGTTTCGACGAAAAGGTACGTTTTCTCTCTGAAATCGACAGATTTCGCAGTTTAGGCGATAGTTTCGCCTTTTTTCCAGATTTCACTATTTCCGAAACGAGAAATCGTATTTTCAGTATAAATTGACGCGAAAATTCGAATAGCATCGAGAATTTCATCAAAAAGAATGTGGAAGGCCATGGTTTCGACGAAAAGGTAAGTTTTCTCTCTGAAATCGACAGATTTCGCAGTTTAGGCGATAGTTTCGCCGTTTTCCAGATTTCACTATTTCCGAAACGAGAAATCGTATTTTCTGGATGAATTGACGCGAAAATTCGAATAGCATCGAGAATTTCATCAAAAAGAATGTGGAAGGCCATGGTTTCGACGAAAAGGTAAGTTTTCTCTCTGAAATCGACAGATTTCGCAGTTTAGGCGATAGTTTCGCCGTTTTCCAGATTTCACTATTTCCGAAACGAGAAATCGTATTTTCTGGATAAATTGACGCGAAAATTCGAATAGCATCGAGAATTTCATCAAAAAGAATGTGGAAGGCCATGGTTTCGACGAAAAGGTAAGTTTTCTCTCTGAAATCGACAGATTTCGCAGTTTAGGCGATAGTTTCGCCGTTTTTCCAGATTTCAATATTTCCGGAACGAGAAATCGTATTTTCTGTATAAATTGACGCGAAAATTCGAATAGCATCCAGAATTTCTCAAAAAGAATGTGGAAGGCCATGGTTTCGACGAAAAGGTAAGTTTTCTCTCTGAAATCGACAGATTTCGCAGTTTAGGCGATAGTTTCGCCTTTTTTCCAGATTTCACTTTTTCCGAAACGAGAATTCGTATTTTCTGTATAAATTGACGGGATAATTCGAATAGCATCGAGAATTTCATCAAAAAGAATGTGGAAGGCCATGGTTTCGACGAAAAGGTAAGTTTTCTCTCTGAAATCGACAGATTTCGCAGTTTAGGCGATAGTTTCGCCTTTTTTCCAGAGTTCACTATTTCCGAAACGGGAAATCGTATTTTCTGTATAAATTGACGCGAAAATTCGAATAGCATCGAGAATTTCATCAAAAAGAATGTGGAAGGCCATGGTTTCGACGAAAAGGTAAGTTTTCTCTCTGAAATCGACAGATTTCGCAGTTTAGGCGATAGTTTCGCCTTTCTTCCAGATTTCACTATTTCCGAAACGAGAAATCGTATTTTCTGTATAAATTGACGCGACAATTCGAGTAGCATCGAGAATTTCATCAAAAAGAATGTGGAAGGCCATGGTTTCGACGAAAAGGTAAGTTTTCTCTCTGAAATCGACAGATTTCGCAGTTTAGGCGCTAGTTTCGCCTTTTTTCCAGATTTCACTATTTCCGAAACGAGAAATCGTATTTTCTGTATAAATTGACGCGAAAATTCGAATAGCACCGAGAATTTCATCAAAAAGAATGTGGAAGGCCATGGTTTCGACGAAAAGTTAAGTTTTCTCTCTGAAATCGACAGATTTCGCAGTTTAGGCGATAGTTTCGCCTTTTTTCCAGATTTCACTATTTCCGAAACGAGAAATCGTATTTTCTGTATAAATTGACGCGACAATTCGAGTAGCATCGAGAATTTCATCATAAAGAATGTGGAAGGCCATGGTTTCGACGAAAAGTTAAGTTTTCTCTCTGAAATCGACAGATTTCGCAGTTTAGGCGATAGTTTCGCCTTTTTTCCAGATTTCACTATTTCCGAAACGAGGAATCGTATTTTCTGTATAAATTGACGGGATAATTCGAATAGCATCGAGAATTTCATCAAAAAGAATGTGGAAGGCCATGGTTTCGACGAAAAGGTAAGTTTTCTCTCTGAAATCGACAGATTTCGCAGTTTAGGCGATAGTTTCGCCTTTTTTTCCAGATTTCACTATTTCCGAAACGGGAAATCGTATTTTCTGTATAAATTGATGCGAAAATTCGAATAGCATCGAGAATTTCATCAAAAAGAATGTGGAAGGCCATGGTTTCGACGAAAAGGTAAGTTTTCTCTCTGAAATCGACAGATTTCGCAGTTTAGGCGATAGTTTCGCCTTTTTTCCAGATTTCACTATTTCCGAAACGAGAAATCGTATTTTCTGTATAAATTGACGCGAAAATTCGATTAGCATCGAGAATTTCATCAAAAAGAATGTGGAAGGCCATGGTTTCGACGAAAAGGTAAGTTTTCTCTCTGAAATCGACAGATTTCGCAGTTTAGGCGATAGTTTCGCCTTTTTTCCAGATTTCACTATTTCCGAAACGAGAAATTGTATTTTCTGTATAAATTGACGCGACAATTCGAGTAGCATCGAGAATTTCATCATAAAGAATGTGGAAGGCCATGGTTTCGACGAAAAGTTAAGTTTTCTCTCTGAAATCGACAGATTTCGCAGTTTAGGCGATAGTTTCGCCTTTTTTCCAGATTTCACTATTTCCGAAACGAGAAATCGTATTTTCTGTATAAATTGACGCGACAATTCGAGTAGCATCGAGAATTTCATCATAAAGAATGTGGAAGGCCATGGTTTCGACGAAAAGTTAAGTTTTCTCTCTGAAATCGACAGATTTCGCAGTTTAGGCGATAGTTTCGCCTTTTTTCCAGATTTCACTATTTCCGAAACGAGGAATCGTATTTTCTGTATAAATTGACGGGATAATTCGAATAGCATCGAGAATTTCATCAAAAAGAATGTGGAAGGCCATGGTTTCGACGAAAAGGTAAGTTTTCTCTCTGAAATCGACAGATTTCGCAGTTTAGGCGATAGTTTCGCCTTTTTTCCAGATTTCACTATTTCCGAAACGAGAAATCGTATTTTCTGTATAAATTGACGGGATAATTCGAATAGCATCGAGAATTTCATCAAAAAGAATGTGGAAGGCCATGGTTTCGACGAAAAGGTAAGTTTTCTCTCTGAAATCGACAGATTTCGCAGTTTAGGCGATAGTTTACCCTTTTTTCCCTATTTGTGACGGTCGCGTCACCCGGCACGCTGTCACACACACACACACACACAGACAGACATTTGTACATTAGCCTTCCAGAACATAGCCTTCACTAGGCAACTCTCTAAAAGAGAACAAGTAGCTTAAATTCATTACTAAAGCAATACGATACTCTGGAAGCCTCATCAAAGCTACGGAAGTCATTACTCACTTAAGAAATAAGATACCAAGCCAAGCTACGGAAGTCATTACTCACTTAAGAAATGAGATACCGCTCTAATGAACTAAAACTCTGTACAGGAAATTATAAATCATTCCAAGGTAAGAGAGCTCTTCACTAATGAACAAAAACTCTGTACAGGAAGTCATTAATCCTTCCAAGGTAAGAGAGTACTTGAGCTCCGACCAAGGGTTCTTCGCAACAGCCATAAATGACTCATGCACTTTAATAGAAAGGTTTTTAACTACCTCTCTGAAATCGTAAAAGTTATACCCTGCATTCGTATGACACACGCTACAAAGTCCACTCTTTTCCGAGTATAAATACGGGCCCCTTTGCCCAGTGAAGTCAGTAAGCAATCAAACGCGAAGTAAGAAACGAAGAATCAACCACGAACCAACGTGAAACTTAGTAAAAGTCTAATATAGCTGTGTGTGCGACACATGTCGCAGAGTGTGTAAGCCCAGCAATACCTGGCACATTGTAATGCACCATTGCCTATATCAAATATATTTTTATACTTATGTTTAACCTAACATAAAGACTTTACACCACTGTTACCCTGCATAAACTGCATCATCTACGGAACATAGATTCTAGCGTATATGAGTTGAATTTAGACTCTAACGCGTATTACCCTTTGAAATTATAACGAGAACAAGAACGAGTCCCTGCGTACTTCGAACATTTATTGAACATCACGGAGTTTCCCTTTGTACTTTAGTGCTTAACCATAGCGAAACGATCCCCTACTTTAGTTACGACACCTCACGTTCAGGCTCAAGGTGAAGATAATCTCTTTTGATCAACGGTCTAATTTTCTACCTCACGAATCTTACAAACTCGCGGTTTAATTCTCTATCGTACCAACCTAGAGCAACAGATACTATCACTATATCGACGCGGGATAGGAGAAGATCCCCACGTAAGAACCTTAGACACCGACCTTACCGATCTGGGATCACGAGTACTCTGCTCTTACCATCCTCAGTCTAAGGATCGAAAGATCATTGAATTTTGTATTAACCAACGACCAGCGCGGGGCCGTGACAATATAATGGAAACTCGATCGCGTCGTGTTGAGGAGGTTAACTCGGAAGCTGAATTGGAAGAAATTAAAAAGACACTCGCGCAAAAGGAAGAACGGTTACGCCAACAGAATGAGGCACTCGTACGTCAAGCAGACGAGATTGCCGCAGCTAGGATTAAATTACGTCAGGAGCGCGAAGAACAAGAACGAACCCTCCTGAACGAAAACCGCGAACGAGACGAATATATTCGAGACTTAGAGGCCCGACTTAATGAGAAACCAACGGAAAACACCTCGCAGTCGACACCCGAAATTCCGTCCCACGTATTCGAACAGATTAACCTACTAATAGATCAAGTTAACAGATTAACTCACAATCGCCGCCCTACTCCACCCGCGGGAGAACGTCGGAACTCACAGCAATTGAGAGACCGAGAAAACGCGATTCCCATACGCGATTTAATGGAACTCATACCAATTTACGACGGAAACAATCCATGTTTCGAACAGTTCTCTAAAGCATGTAAGAGAGCCCGCGATACAGCCGCGCCTCATCGAGAGGACGCGCTAACCCGGTTAGCAATCCATCGACTTCGCGGTCGCGCCTATACAGCAGTTGAGGATATGCATTTCGAAGACCTGACGCATTTCTTAGACACCCTTCGATCACTATTTGGAGATACACGCTCCATAGATCAGCTGCGCGGAGAATTAAGTGACATTACCTTAGGGTACCGCGAACACATTGTGGATTATATCGGACGTACTAAAACATTGAGAAGCGCCATAATGGACGAAACTCGGGCAAAGAAGGGAATCTTACAAGCTGAAATTCGTCAGGATATCGACGACTTCACGTTTTCTTCTTTTATTCGGGGCTTACCGTACCAATATCGCGCAGAGATTAGAGGATATCAATGTGATACCTCGAGCAAGTCTTCAGGATAACACGGGATGTTTACTGTGAGATTGAACGGGATCGTGAACGTTTCAAAAGACCTGCACCTCGTGAAACGATAAAACTCGCCAAGGAAAATGTAACTTCACCTCCTGTCCAAATCAAAACCGAACCCGGGATAATCAAATCTAATTCGGTATCGGACGCGAAATTCTGCTCGTATTGTAAAACCGCAGGACATATAATAACGGAGTGCAAGCGTCGTGAATTTGCGAACGCTCGCAGGGCCGCGGGAAACGCCGTGGGCCTCCTGCCACCTCCGCTAAATGTCCAGGGGCCCATGAAACCTCGCGTACACATGATCTCCACAGAGGAAACTCTGAACCCAACAACGGAGAATTACGAAGAGAGTTACGAGGAGGAAGAGGAGGGAAGCCAATCCTTATCGCAACCCTCGAACTAGACCGAAAATCAGACATACCCAAAATAGAATTACGACTACCCGGACTGAATAAATCAATAGATTTTATGATCGACACAGGCGCGCAGATCAACTTAATCCAAGAGCAAAATTTAACAGCAGACATTAAGATCGACCGTGACGTAACTTACATCTTAAAGGGAATTAAAAATGGACAAATTTCAACTAGCGGCCTTATTAAATTACCAATTGGCAAGGAAACTTTAGAATTTCATGTGGTACATAACGATTTTCCAATCAAGTCAGAAGGTATACTCGGAGTGCCTTTCTTCCAAAACAACGCTGTTATCAATTTCGAAAAGCAAAATATTGAATGGAATGATTCAATCTACCCTTTCAGGCATAAAAAAATAACGATAAAAAAGCGTAGTAGTCAAATCTTATCTATGACCACTCGGAACAGCATTCCCGAGGGATACGTTCCCAATCTCCATTTACAGTCCAGCATTATCGCAGGAAACGCGCTCGTCACCAACCGTGATGGTATCGGTTTCATAAAGGCTCACAATCTTTCTGACAACGATATCATAACCGAAACACCGTCGGTAGAACTCTTAGAGTTTCTCGAGCCTCTGGAAGTGCATGCCGTAGGTATCGCGTCATCCGAACCGGATACGTCTAGGCCCGATAAGATTAAGGAACTGTTACGCCTCGAACACTTAAATATCGAAGAACGGCAACACGTTGAACGAATAATAAACGCTCACGCAGACATATTCTACATACCGAACGAGCCATTAGGAGAAACCAACGCCATTACCCATAGAATTGTAACGTCCGACCAGTTACCAGTTAACACTAAGCAATACCGTTATCCGCCAATCCACAAAGACGAAATCAACAAGCAGATCGGCAATCTACTAGAAAATAAAATCATTGAGCCATCAGTCTCCGCTTATGCGTCGCCTTTATGGATTGTGCCCAAAAAACCCGACTCTCATGGAAAAAAACGTTGCCGCATGGTAATAGATTATCGGAATTTAAATGCAAAAACGTGTGCCGACGCCTATCCGTTGCCTAACATCAACGAAATCCTTGACCAATTAGGCGGAGCGAAGTATTTCTCGGTTTGGGACCTCGCTTCAGGCTCTCACCAAATTTCTATGCATCCGGACGATGCCCACAAAACGGCCTTCTCAACGCCAAATGGGCACTTTCAATTTAGCGGAATGCCTTTCGGGTTACGAAACGGCCCCGCGACATTTCAACGCCTAATGGATAACATACTTTCGGGTCTCCAGGGAGCGGAAGTGTTCGTCTATCTGGACGATATAGTTATTTATTCTAGTTCACTTCGGGAACATGAAACAAAATTCAACAAATTGGCCGAACGCTTACGCAACGCGAATTTAAAACTGCAGCCCGATAAGTGCGAATTTCTTAGAAAGGAAGCAGCTTATCTGGGGCACGTAATAACAGAGGACGGAGTGAAGCCAGATCCAAATAAAATTTCTGCTGTCAAGGATTTCCCAACCCCAATAAACCCAAAGCAAATTAAGCAGTTCCTAGGTTTAGCCGGGTCAGGGGGCAAGGCGGGGGGATATCCGGATCAATACTGAGTGTTCCCGGGTACTCCCCCTAACGCCTGAGGAAGACCACCGGGGGGTTTTAGTCGGTAGAAATCCGACACTACCCCGGCCTCCCCCCAAAGGAGGCCGGGGTGTCTATCGAAGATTTCCCCTCGAAAAAAAAAAGGTTTAGCCGGGTATTACCGTCGGTTTATTCCGAACTTTTCGAAAACCGCAAAGCCTTTAACGACCCTTTTAAAAGCAGATACACCATTCGTCTGGACCTGTAAACAAAAGGAAGCGTTCGCGACATTGCGAGAAGCCCTTTGCCAAGGGCCAGTTCTACTTTAAAGAACCGTTTCTATTAACCACCGACGCCTCGGGCTACGCAATCGGAGGCGTATTAAGCCAGGGAAGGGTTGGAGAGGACCGCCCAATCGCGTAAACCTCTCGCCTGCTAAACAATGCAGAACAAAATTATTCCACAATAGAAAAAGAATTGCTTGCAATCGTATACTCAGTAAATTACTTCAGGCCCTACCTATACGGCAATAAATTTACACTACTGACAGACCATCGCCCGTTGGTATAGTTACATTCGGTAAAGGACCCTTCCTCTCGATTAGTTCGTTGGAGACTCAAGTTAGCAGATTACGAGTATGTAGAGAATAAGATCCAGGAGTCTGTCTGAGATCGAAAAATGCTAAACTCAAATCTTGAATGTAACATTTTTCTAGTCGTCTGTAGTGGAATGGCGGGGGGTCAATATTACGGGGGGGGTGTGGGCCTCCCAGGGGGTTAACCCAGGTGGGAGGATAAGTGCTTGCCACCTAAAGTATAAGGGCGGCTGCAGCGCACACACCTGCTCGTGAACAGTTTCTTTAGTTCCCTGCGGTTTAGGCAGGTGAGCTTGCGATTCCCCGCCCACGCTATGGCTACTGCCCCTCTTGCCCGATGCCTCCTGAGACAACCCGCCCCTAGCGGGCAGGAGAGTCTTAAAGGCGACCGAGTTGGACGGAGGGCGAGCGTGTTTGTGGATTCGCTTTGCCGCGTCAACGTGCTACGCGAGTGAGAGAGCAGTGTTGCACCGGGGTGATCTGGCCCACCGCCGTCGATCCGACTTAAATTGTATGCGCCCAACGACTCGAGGCGATACGGTCCTCTGCCCGCGATGCTCTTTCTCTCTCGCAGCGCACGCCGACTAGTGCGGCTTTGTCATGGAGCCAGGTCGTTAACCTGGAGAGTTGCGAGGCGAGCGGAGATAGGTTCTCTGACCTTGCTTAAGTCTGGGTGTCCCCGGTAACTGGATACCCCGAATCACACCCCAAGCTCCTTTCGGAGAGACCGTACGGTGTCAGAGGTGGCTCGGTTTTACCCTGCAGCCACCTATTCCTCTCGCCAAACGTCTCCGTTTGACTGGTGTCTCAAAGGACTTGTCACGCGCGAAGCGGACGGGTGGGCTGTTGGTTAAGGCCGCTCCTGCCTATCAGTTAGCGGTAATTAGACTCCCCGCTAAGGAGGTGAGGGTGGATAAAGGCTACCCCCAAGCCTTTCGCACATCGGAGTGCGCAGCGTCCATCCTGCCCCCCACGTGTCGTCCGTACGGGACCCCGCGCATATGGTTCTGCCCAGTCCATACCTTGGATTCTCCTCGCAGGTCCCCTCTGGTCGGTCACGGGCGTTGTTAGGGGGCCCCTGGGAGGTACGTGGGGGAGGCAGGTGCGTCGCTCCGTCCTCCGATGTTGTGTGGCGCTGGCCTACGAGATTTGGCGGTATTCCGCCAGCTCCCACCTCTGACATGGGTGAGTGACTTGCATTTAATCTGGGCCGGAAGTTGGGTGCTTAAGGCCACCACGCAGCCTATTTTGACGGTATTTCGTCAGCTCCCACCACGACCAGGGTGGGTAATTGCCTTTTATCCGGGCCGGATGTCGGGTGTACAAAGGCCACCACGCAGCCTATTTCGACGGTATTTCGTCAGCTCCCACCACGAACAGGGTGGGTAATTGCCTTTAATCCGGGCCGGAAGTCGGGTGCTTAAGGCCACCACGCAGCCTATTTTTACGGTATTTCGTCAGCTCCCACCACGAACAGGGTGGGTAATTGCCTTTAATCCGGGCCGGAGGTCGGGTGCTTAAGGCCACCACGCAGCCTATTTTGGCGGTATTTTGCCGGCTCCCACCTCAGGGGGGAGTAATTGCCTTTAATCCGGGCCGGAGGTCGGGTGCTTAAGGCCACCACGCAGCCTATTTCGACGGTATTTCGTCAGCTCCCACCTCAGGGGGGAGTAATTGCCTTTAGTCCGGGCCGGAGGTCGGGTGCTTAAGGCCACCACGCAGCCTGTTTCGACGGTATTTCGTCAGCTCCCACCACGAACAGGGTGGGTAATTGCCTTTAATCCGGGCCGGAAGTCGGGTGCTTAAGGCCACCACGCAGACTGTTTCGACGGTATTTCGTCAGCTCCCACCACGACCAGGGTGGGTAATTGCCTTTAATCCGGGCCGGAAGTCGGGTGCTCAAGGCCACCACGCAGCCTATTTTGACGGTATTTCGTCAGCTCCCACCACGAACAGGGTGGGTAATTGCCTTTAATCCGGGCCGGAGGTCGGGTGCTTAAGGCCACCACGCAGCCTATTTTGGCGGTATTTTGCCGGCTCCCACCTCAGGGGGGAGTAATTGCCTTTAATCCGGGCCGGAGGTCGGGTGCTTAAGGCCACCACGCAGCCTATTTCGACGGTATTTCGTCAGCTCCCACCTCAGGGGGGAGTAATTGCCTTTAGTCCGGGCCGGAGGTCGGGTGCTTAAGGCCACCACGCAGCCTATTTTGACGGTATTTCGTCAGCTCCCACCACGAACAGGGTGGGTAATTGCCTTTAATCCGGGCCGGAAGTCGGGTGCTCAAGGCCACCACGCAGCCTATTTTGACGGTATTTCGTCAGCTCCCACCACGAACAGGGTGGGTAATTGCCTTTAATCCGGGCCGGAGGTCGGGTGCTTAAGGCCACCACGCAGCCTATTTTGGCGGTATTTTGCCGGCTCCCACCTCAGGGGGGAGTAATTGCCTTTAATCCGGGCCGGAGGTCGGGTGCTTAAGGCCACCACGCAGCCTATTTCGACGGTATTTCGTCAGCTCCCACCTCAGGGGGGAGTAATTGCCTTTAGTCCGGGCCGGAGGTCGGGTGCTTAAGGCCACCACGCAGCCTGTTTCGACGGTATTTCGTCAGCTGCCACCTCAGGGGGGAGTAATTGCCCTTAATCCGGGCCGGAACTGGGAGTGTACAAAGGCCGCTCTAGCCTGTTTTACGGGTGTTACCCCGTGTTTATAGATATGTGCCCGATAAGTCCAAGTCCCCTGGGGGCCTTGGAACTTATCCACGGCTCTTGGATTAGCGCCAAGTCAGCTTTAATTGTGGCCATGAACTTCACCAAATGTGATGAAGCCACGTCACTGTGGTGCAGGTTGATCTGCACCACTTTTAATCCGCCGCTGTCGGAGGGGTGGTCATCTCTTCCTGTCTGGGGTCTTCCTTCTCTGCTGGTTCTCGTGGTTGGCGTCCCTCCCTCTCCGCTTGTTCCGGGGGTTGTCGTCCTTCCTTCTCTGCTAGTTCCGTGGTTTGCCGTCCTCCCTGCTCCGCTGGTTCCGGGGGTTGCCGGTCTGTCCGTCTGGGGGTCGATTTGTTGGCCGGAGGTTCCTCTTCCTCTGCTGCCGATTGCTTCTTTGGTTCGCTAGATTCGTGGGGGGAGAGAAGAAGTATGTTAGGTTGTGCCGGTTTGCGGTGGGGGGTTACCTTTTTTTGTTGTGCGCCCAAGTCGGGTGGCGTGGCGCCCTTGTCGGCTTCCTTCTTTCCTGTCTGGCCGGGCGGCTGTCGCCTCTGCTGTGGGTAACTCAGACATGCCGTGTGTGTGTGTTTGTGTTCGGGTGCGGCGCGAGGGAATTAGTTCAGTAACTCGTCGCATGTTTTGGTATTTATTTAACAGCGGAGGGATGATCGTATCTGCGGAAAGGGGGTCGCGTGTTTGATGGCGGGGCATCGGTGTTCTCGTTAATTACGGCGTTCGTGAGAGAGAGAGAGGGGGGGTGAGCGAGATATATATGAATCAGAATTTATTAGAGTTCGGGAGTTTCTGAATTTGCCTTATATTTGGCGGTAATTAGGATGGTAGGCGGAGTTTAAACAAAATTAAAGCGAGGGGGGGGGACGTTCGTAACTGTGTGCGGCGGTGATTGTACGCGTAATTTATTCGCGGGGGAGTTAATTTAAAGTTCAGTTCGTTAATTAAGTTAGTGTTTAATCGCGAGAGGATGAATTTATGTAGGGAAGAAGACGCGTGGTTGTCGGCGGGGCATCGGTGTTCTCGTTAATTTCGGCGTTCGCGCGAGAGAGAGATAGAGAGAGGGAGAGCAAGGTATAAATCAGAGTTTCTTGGGTTCGGGAGTTTTAAATTTTGCCGTATATCTGGTGGTAATTAGAGTGATAGGCGGAGTTTAAACAAAATTAAAGCGGGGGGGAGGCGTTCGTAAATGTAACATTTTTCTACCCCAAGGGGAAGGGTGTGACGGCCACCGATCGCCGATCTTCAATTTTTTTTCCCTTAATTGATAATATTAATATAAAACTTATTCATTTGTATAGATATAACCTTTAATTGATAATATTAATATAAAACTTATACATTTTTATAGTTTTACTCTTTCATTGATAATATTAATATACCATTTATTCATTTTTATAATTATCCTGTATCAATCATTATACTTACCTATATATATTAATACCTATTACCGATGTAAGCCTAGAATTAAGAAAAGCGTAAAATATGTTTCGAACCCAATACAAATTTTCTTTATTATTTTTACAATGTAAAACTTATGTAAACGCATCGTGACGCTCAAGCGCCACGCTGAACGCAATGACTCAATTCCCACACTTCAGGACAGATCCCACTACGTGCAGATCCATCCGTCTCTTTCTTACAACACTTTCTCTCTCTCTTGCAAGCTGACCCCACGACGTGAAGGCAGCCTACCTCCTTCCTTTCGGACACGTATATGTCTGTCTCGCTCTTTCTTAGGACTAGAGCAAACCTTTCCCGTAGATGTGAGTGAATCTACCATCCCTCTTTCCCCACTCATCATGGACTCGTCCATCTCACTCTGCCTTAGGGCTTGAGTAAAAATCTCGTACGTCACGCAACCAAAGCTGACGGAGCTCGTAGGTCCCTACCACGTGCGGACTGATCTCAGTAGCCCCGCTTTATACGCGAGGGTGATCCAATCAACTCCTACTACCTTCCTATCCCCACTCTTAGTCATGTTCAGCGAGCGCCTGCAGCCGAGCGATTGCGTCAAACGAATTCAGTGTTCGTTCAGACTTCACCCGGAGTGTTCGATCAGACTTCACCCGGAGTGTTCGATCAGACTTCACCCGAAGTGTTCGATCAGACTTCACCCGGAGTGCTCGTCCAGCCTTCATCCGGTGTGTTTCCAGTATAAATCTTCGACACTCCGCGTTCTCTGTTCGCGTCACAATCTCAACCTCCTAAATCTAAATCTCAAATACTAAAACTAAACTTAAATCTTAAGCATAAATCTCAATTGCGAATCGACATCTTTAGCAACCATTTAATCTTTGTACTTTTTGTTTAATCCATTTGAAATATTATTCTAATTTTAATCATTAAGAGTTAATTATTTAAACTCCTACCTCTACTTATCCATCCTGTGGCAGTGCGCGAAAATTCCCTCAAATATATAAAATCTCCACCGAGAAAATATCATCCAAGTCATCATACGAAATCCATTCGTCGGCAGAGCGCCTCAGCTACATGTAAGTAATATAATATAAAATACCACTAACTTAAAAATCTTGACAAACTTCCCCGAATCGCGGATCCCTGGGTCTTGCCAGCCCGAATATAAAACGCGATTCACCCAACTCGTGCGATCCGGTTCTCATAACAGTAGACTATTGTCCTTCATTTCTTTTCAAACCGGACTCGGAACGTGACATTTATCAGCATCCTGACCCGTCATGCTTCTTGCGATGGTGTTTAGTACTGCTGGCTTTTCGACGGGAAACATTATATGATCTCGTAGCTTGTTTAATTCATCGGCTGAATATATGCCCGACGTAGCCAGTGATTCAGGGTTCGAATAAGTCCACGTGTTCCGTGTTGCGGGTTGTAATTCTTTCGGCGGTATATAGTTGAGGCTGCGCTTGGCATAATCTTGTACCATATTCCGTCTAGTTGATACATCGTAGGCACGTACGGGTGGCCCCACCTCGAAGAGGCAGCGGACCCAGAGGGTAGGGGCCGAAGGCGGAGACGTACACGTCCCGCCTCCGGCACCGGACGCGGCGTCCGTCGGAGTCGTCGGGGCCACTAGGCTGTCTGGATTGGGGTCCAGGCAGCCGATAGGGTGGCCCCAGAGGTAGAGGGATGCGGTGTTGTGGTCGCACCGCATCCCTAATAGTGGATTGGCCCCCATTCAGGCGGCAAGGCGGGGGGGTATCCGGATCAATACGAAGTGTTCCCGGGTACTCCCCCTAACGCCTGAGGATGACCACAGGGGGGTTTTAGTCGGTAGAAATCCGACACTACCCCGGCCTCCCCCCAAAGGAGGCCGGGGTGTCTATCGAAGATTTCCCCTCGAGAAAAAAAAAGGCACGTACGGGTTGCAATCAGTTTGAATGCCTGTTTGCAATAGTATATGTGTTCGCGGTGCCATGAATAGAGAACTGTTTCCTCTTGATACCGGTAGTTGTTGATAACAGTGTTGCGTTTGGCGGCGCTTGACCGTGGCGGGTACGCATTTTACGAGATGTACCACTTCTCCTGCTACTACTGACATGTAGCCAGGGCTTCTCATTATGTGGTATGAAAAATCTTCCGGTACTAATTTCGCCAAAGTCAATACGTTTTCAAGCATCTGCTTTTCTATTTCGCATTGCTGTGTTATAACTTCTCTATACAACTTCGTCATTTGATGTTTAATATGTTTTTCCAAATAAATGAATTTACTGTTTACGTAAGTGAAAATATCTAGATTGTTGACCGCGGTTGGTCTTTTTACAGCGAATGGTTCTCCTGGTTTTGTTTCCAGAATGAATAACTTTGGATGTTCAGTCTTGGGCAATTAAAGCATATGCCGTAAAAATTGAAAGGAAGAATATAATGATGCTGGATCTCATGGTGATCTGTGAAGAGAAAAACGATTAGAGTGTTCTTTGCATTACATAGAGGAATTATGACCGTAAGAGTGTTTTAAACGATTTGGGTGAACGATTTTCTCGCGATTTTGTATTCGGATTTTTACGTTTCCGTTATCAAGTATTTCGGTAATTTCAAATGGACCGTCGTACTGGTCGCGGAATTTGCCTGCTTGATTTCCTTTCAGTAGGTAAGCCCAATCGTGGGTTTCGAAACTTTGAACGTTTTGTTTTTTATCATAATGTAACTTAGACTTTTCCTTTGCCTTTTCTGTATTTGCCTTCGCGAATTCTCTAATTGAATATAATTTGTCTATTAAGTTCGAGATGTACTCCGGGTATGTTTTTTCCGTTTTTAGAGATCTGTCTAGAGGGGATTTTGCTATGCAACCGTATATAAGTTCGTGTGGCGAAAATTTTGTAGCTTCGTGAGTGCTAGTGTTATAGCTAAACATGCATAGTTCTATTAGTTCGTCCCATTCGCGGTGCCTGGAGACGAAATGTTTTAAGTATTCGATCAGGACGTGATGGCTTCTTTCGAGAGAGCCGTTTGTCTGTGGGTGAAATGCTGTAGTTCTTAATTGCTTGATCCCAAGTAGCTTAGTTAAGGCTCTAGTGAACGAACCGATAAATTGTGCACCTTGATCTGTGAGAATTGACGTAGGAATTCCAAACTGACATATGAATCGTTTCAGAAAGGCGTCTGCTATCTGAATCGACGTAGCTTCCTGTAGAGGGACTGCTACGGAATATTTGGTCAAGTTATCTTGAATAGTAAGAAAATACTGGTTATCGCGTGTGGCCGTTGGCAATGGTCCTACGATATCGAGTGCTACTTTATGGAAAGGTTCCGGTGGCGTGTCAGTTATCAACATTGGTTGCTTAGTTTTGACACGGGTCAGCTTTCGCTTTTGGCAGCTGACGCAACGGCGAACGAAATTTCGTATATTGCGTTTCATTCCTTCCCAGTAATAGTTGTCTTTGATACCCTCGTATGTTTTAGTCATGCCTTTATGGCCTCCGATAACCGTGCTATTTGTTACCGTGCCGTTGTCCATTCGAAAGTTTTATTCTTTTTAATTAATTCCGTCAGATGTTTCGCGATTTTCGAATAATCCTTAATAAATTTCCTATAATATCCGGTGAGACCTAAAAATTGTTTTATGTTCTTTTCATTTTTGGGAACTGGACAATTTTGGACTGAGTCTATCTTTCGAGGGTCTGGCAGTACTCCCTTTTCGGTAATTATATGACCTAGGTAAGTAACTTCTTTGCGTAAGAATTCACATTTGTCTGGCTGCAATTGCAAGTTGGCTCTACGTAGTCGCTCTACTAGCTTTTTAAACTTTATTCTGTGTTCCTCGATAGATCTTGCGTATATGAAAATGTCGTCCTAATAGACAAACATTTCATTGCCTTGTAATCCTGTTAGAGTCTGGTCCATTAATCTCTGGAACGTAGCGGGTGCGTTCTTAAGTCCGAAAGGCATCCGATAGTACTCGAAGTGACCATGTGGGGTCGAAAAAGCAGTCTTGTGCTTATCTTGCGGATCCATAGGGATCTGGTGAAAACCTGATGCTAAGTCGAATACGGAAAAATACTTTGCTCCACCGAGCTGATCTAGAATTTCCGTGATATTAGGAAGAGGGTACGCATCGCCCTTTGTTTTCTCGTTTAGAGTACGGAAATCGATGACCAAGCGCCATCGTTTGTTGCCTTGAGAATCCGGCTTCTTTGGAACTATCCATAGAGGAGAGTTATATGCGGACGTTGATTCCCGGATTATGTGCTTATCTAGCATTTCGGATACTTGCTTTTGAATTTCCTCCTTATGTATCGGTGGATAACGATATTGCTTCGTGTTGATTGGAGTATCGTCGACAGTAATTATTCGATGCTGAGCTTTCGTTGTAGCTTCTAGAGGTTCATGCGGTAGGTGAAATCTATCCGCGAATTCCGTTATTAAGCCTTCGACTTCGTTGTGCTCCTCGGAGTTCAAATGATCGAGTCGGAGTTACGAGAATAATTCTTTTACTCTCGTAGAATTGGGTTTGATCGCGTGGATGTTTGTGGCTGAAAGGTTCGAAGTGTCCTGAACTACTGGAACGGCCTCGGCGCTCCGTGTTTGGTGCTTCGAATTTGTTGAAGTGGACGTTTTACGAACATTGTTCTGAACTCGTCTCTCTGCCTCGGCGAGAGTTGAATTTTGAGAAGAACGATTCGATCGAACGTGGTTCGATTTACCGGCCGTGAGTGGGAGTATGAATTCTCCTCGCTTTTAACCGTTGTTACGTCCTGACACGAGGTTGCGCAGAACGACAGGAAATCTACCGCCGACAACGTCGCCACCGTATGGAGAACCCAAAAGGGTTCCTCACGTTGCCGGCAAATAAGGCGAGTTCTCGCGTCCGGTTCTAAATTAAAAAGGGATTCTACGGTCAATGAGCCGATTGACGCGAAGCAGTATGAGGACCGCTCCAGCGTCTAAGAGGTAAAGGTGTGAGGGGGGCAGAGAAAGTAATAGAGGTAGAAGGAACGACGCGAAGCAGTATAAGGACAGCTCCAACGTCTGAGAGGTAAAGGTGTGAGGGGAGAGAGAAGGTAATAGAGATAGAAGGAACGACGCGAAGCAGTATAAAGACAGCTCCAACGTCTGAGAGGTAAGGGTATGAGGGGAGAGAGAAGGTAATAGAGATAGAAGGAACGACGCGAAGCAGTATAAGGACAGCTCCAACGTGTGAGAGGTAAAGGTGTGAGGGGAGAGAGAAGGTAATAGAGATAGAAGGAACGACGCGAAGCAGTATAAGGACAGCTCCAACGTCTGAGAGGTCGGGGTGTGAGGGAGAGAGAAGGTAATAGAGATAGAAGGAACGACGCGAAGCAGTATAAGGACAGCTGCAACGTCTGAGTGGGAAGGGTGTGAGGGGAGGGAGAAGATAAGTACGAAACGACGCGAAGCAGTATAAAAGCTAATACAATGTCTTTTAATGAGAAACTAAAGTAATGTTTGGAGTTAGTGGAAGTAAGTATAAATACGAGTAAATAGTAATAAAAGTAAAAGTACAATGAGAACAATTCGAGTAATAGTAAAGTTAATGAAAGTAAGTATGATTTCGAGAAAATAGTAATAAATGAGAATATGAACGCTGAGTCTTGAATGTACGATAAGATACTAGAAGTAGAAATTAATATAGTGTCTTATGTCGAGAGTTGCTCCGTAAGAGTTCGGAGTAGTGATGTGCTCGGTTCGAGATCCGAAAGATGAATCTCCATCGAGTATGAATTCGAGAAAGTAGTAGTAGACTGCTGTAGTAGTAGGCTGCTGGACTGACTGTAGTAGCTCCTCGAATTGGACTGTTGTAGACTTGGGATCCCAGAATTAGACTGCCGGACTGGCTCGCGCTGCTCGCCTTATATACCCTGCTGGCGAGTGCCGGGGTCGATGGTGATTGGCTGGCTGCCGGTGGCGTGATGCTGGCCAATCGCGGTGCTGCTGCGGTGTCGGCTCCGGCCGACGATGTCGATGTTACGGTGGGGGCACCGTCCAACTCAATCGCTGCGTAGACCTCGTCGAGCGCGCGTCGCGGAGCGTGGCCAGTGCCGCTGAGGTAGAGGCTCCGCCGTGGTAGGAGCGCACTGTGGTGGGGGTACCGTCCGACTCAATAGCCGTGTGGACCTTGCCGAGTGCACGTCGCGGAGCATGGCCAGTGCCGCTGAGGTAGAGGTTCCGCTGTGGTAGGGGTACCGCTCGACCCAGTAGCTTCATGGAAGACGTGGTGTGCACATCGGGTGCCTGGTAGGGGCTCGACCGTGTGGACGTCGCGGGACGTGACACCGTACGTCTCTGTTTTCCTTTCGACTTCTGTTTCCCTACTGGTTTTTCTGGAGTCGTCCTTGTGTTTTCTTTATTGGAATTTACTTGTTGAGAAAGATTCTTCTTCACTGCGGAAGAGTAGCTACGAGGTGGGTCAGCCCGCTTATAGTCGAGATTAGAAAAGGTCTCTTTCTTCCGGAGTACCTTGGGTTATGCGGCCTTTGTGCCGTCCTTATTTGACTTTTCCAGATCAGGAATGGAATTCGTTAAATATGTATCGTTTGCGTGAGTCGTCAGGGTGTCAGTCCTATTGTGTGCAGTCAGGTTCTTTATGCTTCGTAGCTTGATTGGGGGAAAAACTAAAGTTACGTCCTCGTTACTTGTGTTGATCGCGTATAATTCTGCCTTGCCGTTGAGGTTATTTACGATCGCGTTGCCTATGATGACTCGAGAGCTAGTATTTAAGGTAGGAATATAACCTTCTTTTGGAGAGTCGCGTATCAAAGAGATACGAACTAATTTTGTTGTGCGGGCAGGAATTTCGATGAGGTTTTCGTTAAAGGAAGGAACAGTTTCATCGCGTAAAGCTAGGCATTGTTTTTCGTAATCGATGTTAGCCGCTGCAGCCCTCAGATACGGTGAACCGAGTATTCCTTCTTGTTGGATAGGAAAATTATCTGGGACTACGCGGAATTTCGAGACGGTGCCAAAAACTTTCATATAAATGTATCCTAATGTTGAAACTGTAGTTTCCGTTATGCCGCTGATTTTTACTGAATCGTTATAATACTCCACACGTCCTTTGTAGACTCTATCTTTTACTATGTTTATTCCGGCTCCGGTGTCGATCTTGAAGACTAAGTGTCGTGTTATAGGCTTCGTAATGAGAACGGAAGGTGCTTCATGGTGGTGTTCTAGTGTGTAAATGTAGTCTCTTCCTCTACTAGAATCGGATCGACGACGCGAATATTTGTTTGCAAATCCTCTCGGCGTGCGTCGTTCGACCGTTTCCCGATTGCTGATTATTTATTCGATCGTTGTATTTCTTTTTACGGCATTCCTCGATCGTATGTCCACGAAATTTGCAGTACTGGCAGGTTTTCTGCGCTGTGATACTTGGGAATGGGGTCTTCCCTTTCTGCCAACAATTTTCGACAGTGTGACCGGTTTTCCTACAAAAGGTGCACGTTTTCTGATCTATCTCCGCTCGATTAACTTGTGCTCGCGGAGCTCGTGTAATGCTTCTTTGCGGTCTATCGTCGGTCATAGTCTGTCTTCTATACTCCCCGTATGCGTCGTCAACACCGCGTTTGACACGTTCGTGAAGCTGTTGGACTAATTTACTTTCCGTTTCGGCATCTATTGCGGACCGAATTGCATCGTCGAGTCTTGTATATTTAGACGGGTTTATTCTAATATTTCTTTTTAAACCTCTCGCAAAACATTTGATTGCTTCAATCTTGGCATGTTGCGCGAATGCCGGGTTATTATCTTGGGTTACGCGGGCGTGTGTTTCAACGATATCTGCTAGAAGCTGCTGTACCCGACAGCTGAACGATATGACATCTTCCGAATAATTTTGTGTAATGGTGCCTAGTTGCCCTTGTAAGCAGGAAATAGACCTTGGAGGTGAAAAACGATTCTGCAGATATGACAATAATGCTTCTATGGTGGTAAAGTTTTTTCCAGATAAAACGTATTTCGCATTTCCTCTTAAACGATTCTTTACGAGTTTCACTAAATTTGCTTCTGCATGAGGTGGTATCATATCTTTCGCGTCTTTGCAACCTTCTGAGAATGCTCTAAAGGTTTGTGTTCTCCCGTCAAAAATGGGTACGGCTTCGATAGCGTCTTTGATAGTTATTTGTGGTATTATAATTGCTTCGGTGCCCGCGACACCGGGTGAAGGGCTAGCCATTCCACTAGCGGAATTGGAATTAGAAGTGCCACTGTATTCGGGACGGGATTGAGTGGCTGGCATATAAGGACCTGTGAGGGATGGGGCCTTGGTATCTTTAGGGGTGATTGGCATTGTGACATATTGTGAGAAAATCCTCTCCTAACCAGAATTTTTCCTTTGCAGGTTTCTTTTATTCTGGCAGCGAACAATTGGCGAATCCCACCGCTGCCACCAAAAAGTATATCGTGATGTCACGGCCCGTTACCGACGTGTCGTAATGGACACGGAGGGTCCTTACTTAGTCCGGCGTAACGAGTGTTTGTCACGTAAAAATGAGGGATTCGGTTCGCTACGGTTAAACACTAAAGTGCATAGAGGATGTTCTTACGTTGGGATGTAGAATTGATTCTTAGAAGGGTATTGGCCAAAGAGAAATGGAAATAGTATATTGGATTTGGACAGATTAATAAAGATTCCCTTCCTTTCCTAGTTATCCTTACGATAATAATAAAGAGATTGTACGGACTCCCTTCCTTCACAATTGTCCCAGGATAAGATAAGTAATTCAAGAATTGTATAGGAGAAACAAGATGCTAGGATCTTGTGGGTAAGATTCAATAAGATAATGCTGAACTTCTCTTTAAGGTACGTATATTATAGAGTAGAAAAGTATATGTTACAATATTATAAAGACTTACATGTAGATTTAGCGTAGGCTTGACTCTTACTCGCTGACACAGACTGCACTTGCCTGATGAACTAAGCTGACTACTGAACTGACTTCGTGAGACTGACTGAGTGAACTCCCTGAGACTGACTTTTTAGACTGCGATTTCGAACTGGCTTGACTGCCCTTATTTATACTCGGTTGTGCAGTATGTGTCATGAGAATGCTTCTTCGCTATTGGTCGAAGTTAATCTTAAGTGCTTCCTGAGTTCTTGGAAGAGCTTGAAGATAAGCGTTTTATCCTATGAGTCATGGCTTATGGTATCTATCTCAACGGCGATGACTCATGGCTTATCGAAGTTTTATTACCTTTCGCAGAAGGCGTTGTATGAGTCATAGCTGCTTAGGCTATGGAAAGAGATTATTACCTTTCGCAGAAGGCGTTGTATGAGTCATAGCTGCTTAGGCTATGGAAAGAGATTATTACCTTTCGCAGAAGGCGTTGTATGAGTCATAGCTGCTTAGGCTATGGAAAGAGATTATTACCTTTCGCAGAAGGCGTTGTATGAGTCATAGCTGCTTAGGCTATGGAAAGAGATTATTACCTTTCGCAGAAGGCGTTGTATGAGTCATAGCTGCTTAGGCTATTGAAAGAGATTATTACCTTTCGCAGAAGGTGCTAGAACTTATCTAATTTATGCAAGTCGTGTTTCGACTCGCTGTCGATGATCTCATAGGCTCGGATGCGCTCTTGAATAAAAGAGCTCTTTGTTCTTGTGAAATGATGTCATCGGTCTGCTCTGAAGGAGCCTCGAGAATATAATGGAGCCTTTGTTCTCTGCGTATGAGATCATTGAATGTGCTCGACTTTCGAGAGTATTCTAGAATGTTCTACTTTTATCTCATGCGTGTAATATAGGTTAGTCTATTTTAGAAGTTATAGCTGCTTGCTATCTGTTTCGCTTTAATGTATGGATCTAGAATATTCTGGAAGTAGACTTAACGGCTAAAGGAAAGGTAGTGACGCCAGCCGTCACAATCTGTGGGATACCGAGAGAAAAGTAACCTTTTCGTTGAAACTATACGTTCTACATTGGGTTTGATGAAATTCTCTATGTTAATCGAATTTTCACGTTTCTGTATACAGAAAATACGATCTCCCGTTTCAGAAATAGTGAAATCGGGAAAAAAGGGTAAACTATCGCCTAAACTACGAAATCTGTCGGATACCGAGAGAAACCTTACCTTTTCGTTGAAACTATACGTTCTACATTGGGTTTGACGAAATTCTCTATGCTAATCGAATTTTCACGTTTCTGTATACAGAAAATACGATTTCCCGTTTCAGAAATAGTGAAATCGGGAAAAAAGGGTAAACTATCGCCTAAACTACGAAATCTGTCGGATACCGAGAGAAACCTTACCTTTTCGTTGAAACTATACGTTCTACATTGGGTTTGATGAAATTCTCTATGTTAATCGAATTTTCACGTTTCTGTATACAGAAAATACGATTTCCCGTTTCAGAAATAGTAAAATAGGGAAAAAAGTGCAAACTATCGCCTAAACTACGAAATCTGTCGGATACCGAGAGAAACCTTACCTTTTCGTTGAAACTATACGTTCTACATTGGGTTTGATGAAATTCTCTATGTTAATCGAATTTTCACGTTTCTGTATACAGAAAATACGATCTCCCGTTTCAGAAATAGTGAAATCGGGAAAAAAGGGTAAACTATCGCCTAAACTACGAAATCTGTCGGATACCGAGAGAAACCTTACCTTTTCGTTGAAACTATACGTTCTACATTGGGTTTGACGAAATTCTCTATGCTAATCGAATTTTCACGTTTCTGTATACAGAAAATACGATTTCCCGTTTCAGAAATAGTGAAATCGGGAAAAAAAGGGTAAACTATCGCCTAAACTACGAAATCTGTCGGATACCGAGAGAAACCTTACCTTTTTCGTTGAAACTATACGTTCTGCATTGGGTTTGATGAAATTCTCTATGTTAATCGAATTTTCACGTTTCTGTATACAGAAAATACGATTTCCCGTTTCAGAAATAGTGAAATCGGGAAAAAAGGGTAAACTATCGCCTAAAGTACGAAATCTGTCGGATACTGTCACGTTCCGCGGCCTCCACTGAGCCCTTCTTACACTTCAGAACTCGTAAGAATCTAAAACTACGTTTAATATAAGTATACACTCGTCAGAATGACATTTTTCATAATTTAACAATACGTTAATAATTCATATAATTCAACTCAACTAATGTTCTTACCATTTAATTGTATACTAGCTTTATATAATTCATTGCCAATTCCTCCTAGTCATATAAGCGTATATAAAACAAACGAATAATTCATTTTTATATATTGCATTAATTGTTCAAGGTTAATTTATTAATATCGACACTTACTTTATAATATAATTTACTTCATCTCCTAGATTCATATGCATTGCCTGGAAAGACACTATATAATTAGTGCAGTACATAAATTACTATTCGACACTATGTCAACAATACCTAAATTATAATTAGGTTAGTTATTACCTCGTAGTAGATATTTGTTGTGGCATACAAGAAGCCGTGGATCTTTATAATGTCTAATTAATACGCACGCTACGCCTTGTATGCAGCAGAGATATCTACTACATACATATAAATATAGGTATTCACGTTATACTTACTACAATAACACGACACATGCGTCAAGCGTCACATAGGCGGAGCCGCCGAGCGCCATTACGAGCGTATACGCGCGCCATTCATACGCACCGGCTCACTTCGATAACAGATCAACGTCTCACGCACGTCTAAGGATTACGATAACTATTACCACTAGGCGGTTAACTTGTTCTAAGTAAATTCATGTCTCGCGGAATACAAAATAAGCGAAATAAATCAGAAGTATATCATAGTTAGTGAGAAGCCTATATATACAGAAGCCAATTTAGTCATTGTTAATCAGAAGCTATATAGTTAGTGAGAAGCATATATATACAGAAGCCTATTTGGTTATAGTTAATCAGAAGCCTATATAGTTAGTGCGAGACGTTTATCTGTGTATCGCCGCTGACCCTACGTGAGTATTACATCGTCCAATATTCTAATTTAATACTGTTTAAACAATACTCGATCTCAACCTAATACAAATTCTTACTCGATCTTATACTATCATATATCTAATCGATCTTATACACGATCAAACTTATATCTTATACCTTATATCTGTACCGAAATCTCATTGTAAATCGATCATTTATCGATCCTATACTCTGATTAACAAATCAGATCTAATCTAACTCTTAAACTATTTCGATCTACGAATCGAATCCTAACAAAATCTTTAGTTATAAGTATACATCCATATGTACATCTAGATCTTATCGATCTTAGATTCTATATCCAAATCTTATATCTAATTCTATTTGTTGTAAATTGTGTTTGTTGTTAATATACATATTTATTATAATTACTCATCGACCTTAATTATAACTTCCTTAACATTCTTACGACTAAGAACAAATATACTTGTTGAAATTTGATTTGAATATTTGAATTCTATCGGCCAACTCTAACCGATATTGGAGGAAGTAAAGCTTCCTCTTCCGGTCCGGACGAGGGAGAGTGGGTAAAGAATTAAACTAAACGAATATGCCTCTTTTCTCCCAGTGACTGTCCTGAAAAGGAGAGCCGTTTATTTAAAGACCGTTAAACTTTGTATACTACAAAAGTATTTCGCCTGGATTTCGGCGGGCCTTGTTGTCCTAGATTCTAGTTTCTGGAACAAGAGAAGAACACACGGGTCTAATCACCTCAAATACGATAATCGTACATATGTTCTGTCTCGGGAATGTTATGACGCGCACACTTAACCAGCGACGGTAACCGTGCGGTGTGTACTTATGCGTGTACTGGTGCGTGACTTCTAAATACGGTAAGCCACGCGTCGACTGGTTTTGCCGATCTGTTCCTTCTTTGCAGAAACACAATCGTGGCGGTCGGCTAGATTTAACGCAATGAAATCTTTATTGCGACGACCGCACAGTCGTATTGCCACGAACGGAAAACTAAGGCGGAGGTTGTAAGTCTCCTGTATGGATTCCGTGAGCGGGGAGTTCCACGGTTACTAGAGACTAGTCCCGGTGGCTGACAACGGAGGCTGAACTAACCGTTTCTTTCTCAACACGCCTTGACGTGGAGTAAGAGTGGACCAACGCTAGTTATAACCCGTCTTCCTTAACACGCCGCGTCGTGAAGGAAGCCTCGACACAGCAATATCGAAACTCTCCGGCCGCGCTTGAGTGCTTTTATTCGTCACCAAGGCGGTTCCCGGTCGAGAACGAGTAGCGGGTCTTAAGTTAATAACAGCGCGCCAACGAACGTAGTGCTCCGCCGACCAGTGGTCATCCAAGGAGTGGACCCCTTACGCTCCCATGTCGAATAACAATAGGTGGCGAAAACCAGGTGAAACCCACCGATTTTCGCCTCAGTACTAATTTAGGATTAAAACCGCTAAATTACAAAAGGCGTAGCTATTTGTGCTGAAGAGTCAACACGCATTGTCGTGTGTTAGTGTCTATTCAGTTTCACAATGTGCTAACAAGTTTGAAGCTAAAAGCAGTATTAACAGAGGCACGATCGAAAGTCGATGCGCTCCTTGCGAACTGCTACTGAGGACTCTCTAGAAGCAACTATCTGCTGACGATTCTCCGGAATCAACTGTCTCGGAGGACTATGTAGGATCAACTATCTGTCGGCGACGTTACACCGTCGTCGCCAAGCGCGAACGAATAATTACTCGTTACGCGGCGCTTTCGTAAAACTATATTCTCTTTCTCACACTCTCTCATCTCCGTTGCTATTTGCAAATTCGAACGTCTCCCCATTATAATATGTAACGGTTAGACGTTTATAAACCATAATATGCTTATTATTAGGCCTCGATAGTTTTTCTATTTCTTTTTCGAATTACAGCGGTCATATAAACTCGGTAGACTTAAGAAAAAGAAATGACCTATGAGGCTTGTGACCGAGTGAAACAATTAGATGTCACTTATTTAAACAATACTTATTCCATTAATACCTACCCTTATAAACTAACATTATTATTATTCGGCCATTAATTGAAACCCACTAATAATATTCCCGGAGTGTCTCAATTGGATAAATTATTCACTCCTAATCCTCGATCACATTAACACGTTCGTCATTATATGTCAAGGATAGAAACCGAGCCGGTCGCAGAGAACAACTCAAGCGACTAATCCGGCTTTAAATAGCACAGGAATCAGAGGAAACTACAATTCTCTAAGACTAGAAATATTATAGAAATATTACAAATAGTACAATATTACAATAATTACTCTAATAATAATAATGATAATAATAATAAGAAGAAGAAGAATAAGAATAACAATAATAATAATTGTTCGCGACCCCTTCGATCTTGGCCGCAAACACCGAATATTTATTTGAGCGCCGGGTGTCAGATTAGAAAGGATGGTGGCTGAATATCGCTCGTCCGTGATTCGCGACGATCTCTCTGTTCGTAACGATCTCCGTAGATCGAAATATTCCGTACGTAAACTCACTGGGCCCGTGCCCGCGTACAATTCTCTTCCCGTGGTGGAAGAAATTGTCTCCGATGTGAATGTGAGAAGCCTCGTGGCTTGCGATAAAAACTCTTACGTGCGTCTTGGTTAACAGTCGGCAGAAGAAGAACGAGATTTCGCTCTATCCCCCGGAAACGCACTTCGGGGAGACAGAGCCCCCTGCGACTACGCACCCTCTGCCGCCCGCCGGAAACGAGGGGCGCCACGACATTTAAACTGGCTTAAACAATAATAGTAGAATAAGTCTATAATAAAACTGAATATATTTATATATGTTATTTCTATTTTTCTATATATATATAAATATATAACCATCATATATATAAAAATATAACCATCATATATATAAAAATATAACCATCTATATATATTGTGGTACACTTACACACGCGAGTTTTTAAAAAATACTTTATTAGGCATATAAATGTACTACAATAAAATATTAATCGCTACAAGATAATAATACGTAAGAGAAACGGATGAACGTGAAGAATCTGAATATACTGCGCTGCCGCTGCCTGCTGTGCCTCTTTTAAATACGCCCGTTTCTGCTGACACAGACAGTCCTGGTTAGGTGGTTATTTAGCGGTATCTCACAATATATATATATATAGATGGTGACAGCTGCCGATTTCTAAAATTAATTACCTTCTGTTCCTTCGGTATCCTCAAATCATAAATAAACAATTTTCCACAAATTCAAAATATATATTTTCTGCTTCCATACACTCCCAAGCTCCACAACGCTCTCGGGACGTAACAGAAACCAAGTGTTCGAGATTATGAGCGATGAAACTATCGATGTGAAACTTGGTTTCAGTTTTCGGAATACACTGTGGTGGAATAAATGTGGATATTACTAAACTAATATATTTATTGAATATAATAAAATACAAGTTAGAAATCACTTTGAACACACTCTCTATTAAACACTCTCTATCGTCTCTTGGCGGGCACGTGGGAGGCACTAACTCTGGCTGTTACCAACGCATGCATCTCCGCCACTATTCTTTCAGAACAAAGCCTCTCATTCATTCTCCGTCTCTTTCACTCTCTCTCACTCTTTCTTTCTTTCACTTAAACTATAAACTCAATCACACTCACACACACCCCCCTTTGATTTTATAGTTTCACAGTTTGTAATATTTCCTTTATGTTTCTCATCAGACGCACACCACTCAAACCTTTCGTCAAACAATCCGCAGTCATGAACTCGCTCGATACGTGAATCACTTCTAAATTTTCTTTCGATACACTTTCTTTTATAAAATGACATTTTCTGTTCAACAATTTAGATTTTGTCTTAAAGTCACCACCATTCGCTATTCTTACTGCATTCAAGTTATCACACTTCACAATTTTTGTCACACCATTTCCTAGACCAATCTCTTTTATAGTACTATTAAACCATACAGTCTCTTTAATGCCTTCCAGCATTGCTTCAACTTCGCTCTCTGTCGAGGATAACGCAACAACAGACTGTTTTTTTGCTCCTCCAGTGGATTAAGTCACCGTTCCTATATATTAATAATCCCGTAAATGACTTTGCATCGACTGTGCTGTCCCAGGACGCATCTGTTTCACATTTTATCTCCTTTTTACAATTTTTATTTCCAAACACCCAACAATAATGAACAATCCCCTTCAAATATCTCAAAATCCTTTACAGCCCTGTCATATGAATTTCCCTTGGATCCTTGTTAAACTGGGACAAGCAACTCACAGCATACGCTATATCCGGTCTACCATACACACTAACATACATAAGTCTTCCGAAGAGTTCTAAATATTCATCCAAGTTACATTTTTTACTATCTGAACAGTTACCCATTTTCACATTCACATCAATTGGCGTCACAGCTGAATTACACTCACTCATACCATATATGTTTAACAGTTCGTTAACATAGTTTTTCAAGTGTACCAATATTTTTCCTTCTTCTTGTTCAACTTCCTAAAATCCTTTTTGCTTCTCCCATATTTTTCATTTCTATTTTGTATCCGATCTTTTCCATGTACTTCTTTTCGATTTCATCGCTGCTCGATACCACGACCATGTCGTCTACATGCACTCCACAATACAAGAACTCTTCCCCTTCTATTTTGGAGAATATACAAGGGTCCTCCTTACATTGATTGAATCCACTCTCTTTCATTATCTTTGTGAGAAACTGATTCCAGCATCTCCCTGCCTGCTCGAGCCCATAGATGCTCTTCTTCAGTTTACATACTTGACCATTATTTTCATTATATTCTTTTGGCATTTCCATATATATATCCTCTTCCAGACTTCCATGCAGGAACGCCGTTTTGACGTCATATGACTTAATCTTTTTTCCTTTTTCCGCACCGATACTAAACAACAGTCTTATTGTCTCCGTTCTAATAACAGGTGCATACGTTTCAAAATAATCGCATCCGGGACGTTGTCCGCAACCTATCGCTACAAGGCGAGCCTTGTATATTTTTCTTCCGGTGTTAGGATCCTCTTTAATATTATATACCCATTTACTATTTATAATCCTCCGGTCCTTAGGGCGTTCTACCACATCCCATACTTCATGTTTTTTCATCGAATTTATTTCATCGTCCATCGCTTCTTTCCAGTTTTTCCAGTCTATAGAATCCTTTGCTTGTTTCAAATTTTTTGGAATTTCCTCATCTATTGTAGCCATTGTGGTTTCTTTATTCCTAATCCTTTCTGATCTCCTCCATCCTTCTGCCTCTGCCCTTCTCTGTCCTTCCTCTTTTTCAATGTTTCTCCGCATTCTCATCATCTCATTTGTAGTACCTTCTGGTCGTCCTCTCATTATATTTGGTATTTCTTCCTCTCTTGCTTCATCTTCAAGCCTATCTTCTTCTTCATGGAAATCTTCCAGTTCGGCATCTTCATATATGCTGTCGTTGTTTTCACGTGCTTCTTCAACGTTGCCGTTTGTTCTTTTTTCTTCCTCTGGAGTGTCTTCTTCTAATCCCACAATAATTAGGTTCCTTCTATTCCGGCAATTTTCTTCTCCCTGACTGTTTAGCAGCTTCAGTCCATTCTTTCTTTCATCAAATTTCACATCGCAATCGTTTCGCACTCTGTCTAACTCAGGCAGATACACTCGATATGTATTATTTCTTGCATATCCAATGAAAATTCCTTTCATTGTTTTTGATTCGAATTTGTGCCTCTGATTATTTTTCTCCAGTACATATGCTACACATCCAAATCTCTTCATATATCCTATGTATGGCTTCCTTCCATGCCACAGCTCATATGGGGTTCGTCCATGCACACTGGACTTTACTGTATTCTTTATATGTTGCAGCGGTGCATACTGCTTCTGCCCAAAACTCTTCTTGTAGCTGCGAGTCGGACATCAATGACCTTGTGATTTCAATTATGGATCTATTTGCTCGTTTAGCCACTCCGTTGCACTGCGGTGTTCTTGCGGGACTGAATTCGTGTTTCACCCCCTTTTTCTCTAACCACACTCTTAATTCAGTTCCTATAAACTCACCGCCATTGTCTGAGCGCAACGATTTCAGTTTTTTTCCAGTTTGATTTTCGAGGAATATTATTAATTTTTTCAATTCTTCTGTTGTTTCACTTTTTTCTTTCAATACCATTACAAATATCACCCTTGAATAATCGTCTATAACTGTAAATATGTATCTTTTGCCCCCTTTTGAAGTAGGCTTAATAGGTCCTATCAGGTCCATGTGCAGTAACTCTAACACATTTTTCGCTCTTCTCTCTATCAATCTAGAATGCACTTTTCTGCATGCCTTTCCTTCGACACATCCCTGACACTGTACATTTATTTTGCCTTTCTCTTTCATCCCAATTACCAGTTCTTCTTTCTTCATATCTTCTATTGTTTTCACGTTTGTGTGTCCAAGCCTCAAATGCCATATATCTTCATTCGAGGACACTGCCACCACTTCACTTCTTATTGTCTTCGCCTCTACATAATATGCGTCACCCTTGCGCACTGCCCTCATCTTCGGTTTCTCTTGTCCTTTATATACTTCTGCACCGTACTTGTCAAATATAACGTTATACCCATGGTCTGTGAGCTTGGTTACCGATAACAGATTTGTGTTCAAATCCGGAACATACAAGACATTATTCAGTCTCACCTGATTGTGGATTTCATCTTGCTTCATAATCACTTCTCCTATTCCACTTGAGGTTAGACTCCTTCCTTTCTTGTCTCCTAGTACAATTTGCCTTTCTTCCTTTTCCAACCTGTCAAGCGTTTCTAAATCGCAGGTCATATGGCTTGTCGATCCAGAATCTAACAGCCATGTCAATTTCCTTTTCTCATCATTTCTTTCATGTTTTAGTCCATGTTGATTCACATTGTCAACTCTACTCTGTTCATTTACATTCATTACTCCTTCATCCCTTGTCCTCATCATTGCCTCTTCTCTATCTTGTCCACGTCCCATGTTTCTATAGTTAGTTTTCTTGTACAGTCCTCCTCTTTGTCCTCTTCCTCGTGAATAATTTCCGCTCCTTATCTGTTTGCAATTTGTTGCAATGTGTCCAAATCCTTGGCAATTAAAACATTTTTGCTTTGCATAGCATTCTTTGGCTATATGCCCCCTTTTTCCACAGTTATAACACTGGACTTCCATTTTTGTTCTCTCCTTTAATCTATTTACTCCCTCAAACTCTCCATATGGCCTTTCTTCCTTCCTTTTCTCTCTTCGGGCTTCCTCTTGTTTCAAGGAATATCTTATATCATTTACAGATAGTTCTCTTTGATTTTCTAATACCCTTACATTGTTATCAAATTCCCGCCTTAGGCCTCTAAATATATACATTTTTACCTCGTATTCTTCAATATTTCTTCCTAAAAGCTCACACTTGTTTTTCAGTGCCTCCGCTCTATTTACGTAGTCATCTACGCATTCTTCCTTCGCCATTTTCAAACTCGTTAGTTCTCCTCACACTTTCGCTTTCACTTGTTCGTTCTCTGCCGCCATGTTTTCCTTTATCATACTCCATAACTTCCATACTAATTTTTCACCGCTGTATCTTAATACCTGCGCTTTTGTCATAGTATTAATTATAATTGCCCTTGCTGCGGCATTGTTATCATCCCAGTCGTCCCATTCTCTATATTTTGCTTCGTAGTTCTCTTCACCTTCTTGAGGTTTCTGGGTGGCTTTTTGTCTATTACTTTCTTCCAAAGTTTTCTTGCCCTTAGTACTCCTTCCACTTTTTCTTTCCATAAGAAATAATTTCCATTATCTAGTTGCTCAATGGAAGTCATGTTCCATCCGTCTGCCATTTTAGCTTTTTTCTCTTGCACGTTCTCGACTACCCTCTTATATATTTCCACACGTATCTCTCTCAATCCTCTATCAATTCTCTTGTAACCACGGCGCTTTGCTACCATAATTGTGGTGGAATAAATGTGGATATTACTAAACTAATATATTTATTGAATATAATAAAATACAAGTTAGAAATCACTTTGAACACACTCTCTATTAAACACTCTCTATCATCTCTTGGCGGGCACATGGCAGGCACTAACTCTGGCTGTTACCAACGCATGCATCTCCGCCACTATTCTTTCAGTACAAAGCCTCTCATTCATTCTCCGTCTCTTTCACTCTTTCTTTCTTTCACTTAAACTATAAACTCAATCACACTGACATACACGAAATATGATTTCTCGTTTCCGAAATAGTAAAATTGCGTGAAACGGGTAAAATATCTCCTAAAGTAAGAAATCTGATGGGATACCTTAGAAACCCTACGTTTTCGATGAATGTCATGTCCCGCGACCTCCACTGAGCCCTTCTTACACTTCAGAACTCGTAAAAATCTAAAATTACGTTTAATTTAAGTATACACTCGTCAGAATGACATTTTTCATAATCTAATATTAATGTTAATAATTAGTATACTTACTCAATTAATGTTCTTACCATTTAATTGTATAATAGCTTTATATAATTCATTGCCAATTCCTCGTAGTCATATAAGCGTATATAAAACAAACGAATAATTCATTATTATATATTGCATTAATTGTTCAAGGTTAATTTATTAATATCGACACTTACTTTATAATATAATTTACTTCATCTCCTAGATTCATATGCATTGCCTGAAAAGAAACTATATAATTAGTGCAGTACATAAATTACTATTCGACACTATGTCAACAATACCTAAATTATAATTAGGTTAGTTATTACCTCGTAGTAGATATTTGTTGTGGCATACAAGAAGCCGTGGATCTTTATAATGTCTAATTAATATGCACGTTACGCCTTGTACGCAGCAGAGATATCTACTACATACATATAAATATAGATATTCACGTTATACTTACTACAATAACACGACCCATGCGTCAAGCGTCACATAGGCGGAGCCGCCGAGCGCCATTACGAGCGTATACGCGCGCCATTCATACTGTTAAGTGCTACTCATTCGTTATAGCCCGTTCCAACGAACCTTTCACCCAGCTCACGCAGCCCCCACTACGGCCACTACTTTATCCACGGCTTCAACTTGCCGCGGGAAGGAAACTTCATATATACGGTGTCGAAAAACTACAACTTACAGAAAGATTTCTTAGTAGTGTACGCTGCAGTAAGAACATTTAAAACAATACTTGGTATATATACAAGTAACCGCATCATACAGGTTGACCGCTTAGTCCCTCAGTTGCATTTTTTATGGCCCACGGCATTTGCCGGATATTGAAGCCATTGTTGCCATTATTAAGGGAAGTGTTTCGCGCAAACAATGAACTAGTAGACTAAGGCAAACTTGTCATAAAAAATGTGCCTTGCACATGTTTGGAAAAGTCAGGATTTCTTCTTTTAATTCTTTTCCGGAATTAATTAGAAATCTTAATACTATGGAATGTATGTATGAGTGTAGTAATTTATTTCAGAAATATTTACTTCAAAAGTTTGTTACAATATAAGTACAGTCCTACGTAGTCGTGTTCAATAGCGTGTTCGGAGCAGGGAATGGTAGTGGGGACTTGCGCAGATCGAATGTAAACTCGTCGGAATCAGGTGAAAGGTTCGTTGGAACGGGCTATAGTCACGACATTACTCACGTATTTTGTACACCTACGTATTTTCGTGAGCCAGTCACCAGTGACGCGTTTCAACACGTTCAACACGTCACCGATGGTCGACGGGCCTGCCACCGAGACAGCCTCACCAACCCCCAAAAACTTCCCCAGGCGCCCCAATATAAATAAGAAAGATTGTACCCAGCGGATAGTTCTTAGTTTCGAAAATACAGACAGTTAAGACGAGTCTATCTGTGACACTCGTGACAGTTGTTGTTAATTCCCTTTAAATTTTCTAAGTGGACGTTACCTTTAAGCTCTTTCCTTAACTCGGAAAACTAAAAGGACGTGGTTCGAGGACCTCACCACGTAACAATACGCACCGGCTCACGACGATAACAGATCAACGTCTCACGCACGTCTAAGGATTACGATAATTATTACCACTAGGCGGTTAACTTGTTCTAAGTATATTCACGTCTCGCGGAATATAAATACGCGAAATTAACCGAAGTTCGTTGGTTGTATTATTCATTGAAAAATATTATTATTATTTAAATCTTAAAATTATAAAGCTAATAGTGCCAAACCTATACGAGACGTTTATCTGTGTATCGCCGCTGACCCTACGTGAGTATTACATCGTCAAATATTCTAATTTAATTTTGTTTAAACATTACTCGATCTCAACCTAATTCATATACAAATTCTTACTCGATCTTATACTATTCTAAATCTTATATCTTATATCTAATCAATCTTATAACTTATATCTTATTGAAATCTTATTGGAAATCGATCATTTATCGATCCTATATCGTATAATCTGATTAGCGAATCAGATCTAATCTAACTCTTAAACTATTTCGATCTACGAATCGAATCTTAACATAAATCCAACCTCATTAGTTATAAGTATGTATATGTGTCCGTATGTATAATTATTTTGTATTAATGTTTTAGTAATTATAAACCATTTATACCTACCCAGGTCTCAATTCAATTGACCCTTATCAACTGATGGATATACATAAATGTAGGAATGAACCAGAGATGTATGTGTGTATGCGTGTATGAGTGTATGGTGCTTGATAGCGGCGATGACGACGTCTGTCTCTTGTCCCTACGTAGGGCTTGGAGATAAGGAAGTAAGACAGTCGAGCGCAGGGCACGAACCGGAACGAATGCAAAGCTCAAAAAAGTCACGACGACACGTTTTTAAGTTACCACGTTTTTTATGTTACGACAAGCTTCCGAATTACCACGTTTTTTTAAGTTACGACACGTTTTAAGTTATAATAAGATATTACGCTAAGTTACGTTTATTCAGTGTGTGTTTTGTTAAATACTAAATTAGTTGTAACCTTAATTCGTAATTCAGTCAAATACAAGTATTCTATCTTACATAAATCTTAATATATTGGAAGATCATTAAGCCATTAACTATATCGAATCGAATGACATAAAGGAGCTCGATTAATTCGGTTTCCCATATCTTTTGAGATATTTGCCTCGTGTGCAAGGGCCGGTGTAATCCCATATATTCTTTCACATCCTTACCTTCGTGGAGCAGGCTCGTCCTTCCTTCTGGATATCCTACCGTGGAGCGGGCTCGTCCCTGCCTCTGGTTATTCTCTTGTGGAGCGCGCTCGTCCCAGCTTCCAGTTACCCTTCCGTGGAGCTGGCGTGTTCAGCTTCTGGAAATTACCATTATTTTCTACGGAGCAGACTAGTTCCGCCTCTAGAAAATTCTTATACCTGTACCCAACACAAACCGCGCTCACCTCTCGCATCTCAGAGGTCAACAACCTGGAACCAATTGTCGTATCTCCTTCGGTCGGTTCAAGCTATTAGGTGGTCCAATAAGTTCGTTCCATTTTCAGCCGTTACAGTAAAACGCCGTTTTTGCAAATACAATTTATTTTATTCACATGCATAGTCACCATTCTTTTCAATTACTTCTTGCCACTTCTCAGGTAGCTTCATAATTCATTTCGGATGAAAGTCTTTCCTTTTTTTATTAAAAAACTCCGCCACTTGCTTTTGGAGGACCACAAAGTTTTCAATTTTTTGTCCGGTAACCGAATTTTGAATGCACCGAAATACATAATAATCTGATGGGGCTATGTCAGGAGAGTACGGAGGGTGCGGCAGGACCTCCCAGTCAAAGTCATTCAATTTTTCAATAACATTTCTTGCCACGTGTGGTCGAGCGTTGTCGTGCTGTAATATCACGCCCCTTCTGTTGGCTAATGCTGGCCTTTTTTTCTGAATTTCTTCCTTTAATCGGTCCAATTGGTCGCAATATTTGTCGGCATTGATGGTAGGTTGTTTGGCAAAAGTTCATAATAAACAATTCCTTCGTAATCCCACCAAACCGATAACAATACCTTTTTTGGATGCAGTCCAGGTTTTGCCGTTGATTCGGGCAGTTCGTTGCCTTCACACCAACTACGTTTTCTTCTAGGATTCTCATATTGAATCCACTTTTCATCTCCAGTAACAATTCTTTTTAAAATCGATTCATTTCGATGCCGATTCAGCAGAGCCATGCACACTGCCAGGCGGTCTGCGCGGTTACGCTCCGTCAGTTCGTGCGGCACCCACATATTCAACTTTGAAATTAATCCCATCTTCCGTAAACAATTATGCACGGTGGATTTTTTCATTTGAAGTTCCGATGCAATTTCACGCACTTGAATGCAACGATTTTGTTCCACTAATGCATGTACAGCACTGTTGTCAACAGTATGTGGTCGTCCAGCGCGATGGTCATCTTCTAATGAAAAATTTCCTCCACGAAAACGATCAAACCATTTTCTGCACGTACGATCTGTTACAGCACCTTCCCCGTAAACAACACAAATATTTCTCGAAGTTTCCGAAGCGTCATACCCTTTAGGAAACTCGTATAATATGATGTGTCGAAACTGAATTTTTTTATCCGTCATGAGTTTAGATATTACAGAAAAACTTGAAAAAATACGTCTAATTCGCACACTTCGAATCACATTCGAATCACATTCATTCATTTACCCACTCATCCTATTAACAAATAAACATGTTTAGTCCAAACTATAGATATGCGGATAGATGGACGTCTTCCCGCAATTGAAAGTCACACATCATATAAATTAATTCCAATCGCAGTGAACACCAATCCACTGATTTATCCGAGTGATTTGCATCCTGATGATCCTAGAGGGCAGAACCGCAACACCGGCGAAGCCCCATCTCTGTTAGATGTCAAAATCAGCCAATTGAAATTGAATTCAACGAATCCCACTGAAGGGACTACTTCCTTTAGACCCCGACCACCGTGCCGCAAGAACCAGAGAAAACTACAATTGCCCCCCGACTAGAAATATTACAATAATTACAATAATAATAATAATAATAATAATAATAATAGTAGAATAAGTTTATAATAAAAAACAAATATATTTCTATATGTTATTTCTATTTTTCTATATATATTATTATTATTATATATTATATATAAAATATATATATATAGAAAAATAGAAGTAACATATATATATAAATATATAACCATCATATATTAGGTGCCCAACTAAGTTCGTGCGGTTTTTCCCGCGCGCACCACTTTATTGCTCCTAGAGCCAATGTTTTTATTGTTTTACCTGATTTACCTTTGGGAGGTGTTAGAGGAAGTCAAAATGAGTCAGTATGTAGAAAAAAATCGTAGTGTACACTTCATTTTTGTCTATAATATTACTTCCAAAATGACCGTGTCTAACGCCGTAATTCGCGCATGTTTGCTTTATGAGTTCAAACTTGGAGCCAAGGCTGCGCAAGCGGCCAAACAAATTTGTGTGGCCTTTGGGGACAGTGTATTAAGTAATCGCACTGCGCAAAACTGGTTTCAAAAGTTTAAAAGTCGTAATGAAAGCCTCGAAGATGAGCAACGCGACGGACGGCCGATTCTTATGAATAATCAAGTTTTGCAAGTGGAGATTGAGACAGATCCCAAAATGTCGTACAAAATGCTTGCAGTCAAGCATGGTATGTCTGAAGAAACGGTTAGGAAACATCTACACACTGTAGGTAAAGTGTATCGTGTAGGAAGGTAGGTACCGCACGAACTTACCGAGAGCCAGAGGTGCCAAAGTGTAGCGGCTTGCGTTTCCCTACTTTTACGGTTCCAAAACGATCCGTTTTTTAATCGTATTCTTCCTTGTGATGAAAAACGGGATGAAATGGGTCACATACACAAATAAGAAGCGACCTTCCTACTGGTTAACACCTGGGTAACCTGCTCCATCCACTGCAAAACCGGCCCTTCACCAACAGAAGATTTTGTTATGTGTATGGTGGACAACAGCCGGAATTGTTCATTTCGAATTTTTACAAAAAGGCCAAATGATCACCGCGGACCTGTACTCTGCTCAGCTTCAAAAAGTACAGGAGGAATTGAAGAAAAAACAACCGGGACTTGTAAATCGGAGAGGTATACTCTTGCTGCAGGACAACGCCAGACCACATTTTGCAAATAAGACTCGAGAAACAATTTGCAACCTCGGATGGAAAACTTTAATTCATCCTCCATATTCATCGGACCTTTCCCCAACAGATTACCACCTTGTTTTAGCATTACAAAAATATATAACAAATAGGAACTTCATAAACGGAGAGGAAGTAAAGAGGACTGTGTCTGAGTTGTTTAATAATAAAAGCGTAGATTTTTATAAAAATGGGATTTTGAAACTTGTGTCACGTTGGGAAAGGGCCATAGAATATGGAGGAGATTATTTACTAGATTAAAAGTTACTCATTCGGTACCAAATTTCGTCTCGTTTTTGGACAACGAAAAACGCACGAACTTAGATGGGCACCTAATATATAAAAATATAACCATCTATATATATACAGGGTGCGCCATCTCAATCGGGTCAATGGAAATGTTGAATAACTTTGACAATTCTCAATAGATTTCAAAAAATTCTGTTGTTTTATTAAGCTTACTCTTTTACAATTTATCTCAACTAGTTTCCGAAAACAATATCAATTGAATGGCCGCCCTTATTGGTGAGACATACATAAGTGAGCTCTTTTTCTGGCATTTTCCATCACATTGGCCAGCGTCTCGGGCGATATCGCCCGTCACGAAGATCTCCGGATTTGACTCCACCGGATTTTTTTTGTGGGGATTTTTGAAGAGTAAAGTTTCTGTCAACAAGCCAAAGACCATCGAAGAGCTCAAAGACAACATTCGAGCCGAAATGGCAGCGATATCGCCCGAGACGCTGGCCAATGTGATGGAAAATGACAGAAAAAGAGCTCACTTATGTCTCACCAATAAGGACGGCCATTTAATTGATATTGTTTTCGGAAACTAGTTGAGATAAATTGTAAAAGTGTAAGCTTAATAAAACAACAGAACTTTTTGAAATCTATTGAGAATTGTCAAAGTTATTCAACATTTCCATTGACCCGATTGAAATGGCGCACCCTGTATATATATATATATAGACAGCTGCCGATTTCTAAAATTAATTACCTTCTGTTCCTTCGGTATCCTCAAATAATAAATAAACAATTCCACAAATTCAAAATATATATTTTCTGCTTCCATACACTCCCAAGCTCCACAACGCTCTCGGGACGTAACAGAAACCAAGTCTTCGATATTGTGAGCGATGAAACTATCGATGCGAAACTTGGTTTCACTTTTCGGAATACACGAAATATGATTTCTCGTTTCCCAAATAGTGAAATTGCGTGAAACGGGTAAAATATCGCCTAAAGTACGAATTCTGATGGGATACCTTAGAAACCCTACGTTTTCGATGAAACCAAGTGTTCGAAATTGTGAGCGATGAAACTATCGATGCGAAACTTGGTTTCACTTTTCGGAATACACGAAATATGATTTCTCGTTGCCGAGAGAGTGAAATTGCGTGAAACGGGTAAAATATCGTCTAAAGTACGAAATCTGATGGGATACCTTAGAAACTCTACGTTTTCGATGCAACGAAGTGTTCGAGATTGTGAGCGATGAAACTATCGATGCGAAAGTTGGTTTCACGTTTCTGTATACATAAAATACGATGTCTGGTTTCGGAAATATTGAAATCGCGAAAAAAGGGTAGACTATCGACTAAAGTACGAAATCTGTTGGATACCGACAGAAACCTTACGTTTTCGTCGAAACTATGCGTTCTACATTGGGAGTGATGAAATTCTCCATGTTAATCGAGTTTTCAGGTTTCTGAATACACGAAATTCGATTTCTCGATTCCGAAATAGTGAAATCGCGAAAAAAGGGTAAACAATCGCCTAAAGTACGAAATCTGTTGGATACCAACAGAAACGTTACGTTTTCGTTGAAACAATGCGTTCTACATTGGGAGTGATGAAATTCTGTATGTTAATCGAGTGTCACGGCCCCGCGCTGGCCGTTGGCTAATATAAAATTTAATGATCTTTCGATCCTTGGACTGAGGATGGTAAGAGCGGTGTACTCGTGATCCCAGATCCGTAAGGTCGGTGTCTAAAGTTCTTACGTGGAGATATTTTCTATCCCGAGTCGATATAGTGATAGTATCTGTTGCTCTAGGTTGTTATGATAGAGAATTAAACCGCGAGTTGCTAAGATACGTGAGGTAGAAAATTAGACTGTTAATCAAAAGAGATTATATTCACCTTGAGCCTGTATGTGAGGTGTCGTAACTAAAGTAGGGGAGATATTTTGGTCCTGTCCACAAAACATTCAAGCGAAATGATAACTGTGAAAACAAAAAGAGGATTTTTGCCAAAACCAAATATTGTGGCTGCATATAATACAGCAAAGACTAGTATTGATTTGTCAGATCAAATGAGCGCATATAGTAGTGCATTGAGAAAAACTGTCAAGTGGTATAAGAAGCTAGCATTTGAGCTATTTATAAATACCGCTGTTATAAATGCCTTGTTTATGTATCAAGAAGTGACAGGAAAAAAAATATCAGTCACGGCATTTCGTGATATACGAGCATTCGGACATAAAGTCCGAAGGTATTGTTCGAAGTGTTATGATAACAATTCAAAACTATTTGGACGAAAGACAGCTACAAATATTACCAAAAAAGTTATTACGTATTGTAATATGTGTAAAGATAAGCCGCATTTTTGTTTAGAATGTTTCAATAAATTTCATTAAAACTACATTTGATCACATTTCATTGAGACTATATTTATTTTTTAACTTTAATACTGTCGGTCCCACGGGCCGACGCCAGCCAAATGAAAATTCTAGTGCCGGTCCTCAGGGCCGGCGCCAGCCACATGGAAAGTTCACTGCCGGTCCCTGGGGACCGGCGCCGGGCCCAACGTGTTAATTCGTCCCATTCATGATGGGTATCTACGAAATGTTTAAGGTACTCGATTAGGAAGTGATGGCTTCTTTCGAGGGAACCGTTTGTTTGTCGGTGAAAAGCAGTAGACTTTAACTGTTTTATTCCGAGTAGCTTGGTTAAGGATTTCGTAAAGGATCCGATAAATGGTGTTCCTTGGTCAGTGAAAATAGATGTAGGGATTCCGAATTGGCAGATGAAGCGTTTGAGGAAAGCACCTGCTATTTGAACTGAAGTGGCTTCTCGTAGTGGTATAGCCATGGAATATTTTGTTAGGTTATCTTGTATGGTTAACAGATAATTATTATCGCGGGCGGTGTTTGGTAATGGTCCGACGATATCGAGGGCTACTTTGTGGAACGGCTCAGGTGGCGTATCTGTGATTAACATTGGCTGTTTGGTTTTTACACGAGTTAGTTTTCGTTTTTGACAACTGACGCATTGTCGAACGAAACTCCTTATATCATGTTTCATTCCTTCCCAGAAATATTTGTCCTTGATACGCGCGTATGTTTTTGTCATTCCTTTATGTCCTCCGATTACTGTACCATGGTTTTCCTGTATGATCTCCAGTATATCTTCGCGAAATGGAATTTTTATCTCGTTCGAATGTACGTATATTTTGACGTCTCGTAACGATAGGTTTTATTAACAGGTTATATTAACTTCAATTCGGCGCATTCTATTGCACACAAAAGAAGTCTAGTTGTAGGTCTGGTTGACCGTGCGGTTAAACTAGCACACCCGAATTTTAGAAAGGATATTCTTCAACTTATTGTTAACACATTATCTCGTAACGGCTACCCGACGAACTTTGTCAAGAACATCATCAAGAGACGGGTGGATGATATTTATCATCCCTATCGGGTAAACCAAGATAGGATAAACCGCTTGCGGGACCCATCTCCGAGTGGTACGGTGGTACTTCCTTTCGTTTATGATTTGGACTTGACTCCAATCCTAAAAAGTTACAACTTGCGATGTATTTACACTACAAATAGCAATGCTTTTGGCTTCTTCGCCAAAGGAAAGGATAAGCTACACACATGTAAAAAACGGACATAGTGTATAAAATACCTTGCAGGAATTGTGGAGAGTGCTACGTGGGCCAAACTCACAACCAATTAGCAACGAGACTGTACCAACATAGGTACAGCCTCACGCACCTGTCCAGCAGAACGGCTCTCACAGAGCACGTGCTGGATAACGGCCACGCGTTCGACTTCGATAACGCTAGTATTCTTCACAAGGACAACGATTACTACCGCCGGAGTATCGCCGAATCCCTATATATACAGTTAGAGAATAGTGTTAACAAGAAGTTTGAATCGGTCAATTTAGCTATCCATTACACGGACCTCATCGCCCACCTGCTGACGTAGCCGAATTACTTCATATTAGTTAAAAAAGAAAACTGCTTGTACATTGTCACTAATTCTATTAATAGCTAAAGAGATAGATTACGCTTTTTACCTACCACCTTCAATTACAGACACGCACCGGATCACAAGGAAAAATTCCGATTTATAATAACGCCTTGCCTCAGCACTCTTGAACGAACTGTGATGGCTGCTGGATAGTAAGTGATACGCAAATCCATTCACTTCCGCCGATCGATTCTATGGATCGATATTACCGACCCTAGGTCGCACAGAATCCAGGCGGGATTGTGTCCTTACTGTCCAGCAGACCACGTTCAAATAAAGTGCGCAACTGATTTCGTGACGTCAATTAATGTAAATAAATAACCCTTGTCCTTCCTCTCCGCCTCAGTGGTTACGGTTAATTCTAAGTTTAAAATTTGTACTTTAGTCTTCCTTTAACACCGAAGACATAAGCACCTAGGGCAGATAATAAGTAGCCTAGGACTTCTTTTAGTGAGTACATTTTTTTCATTTTTCCGTTAATAATTAGTTTTACATAGGAACAATAGGTATTTAAGACACTGTAAAATATTATTGTAATAGAGAAACTTTTTCTTTTCTTTCCATATAGAATTAATGTTTAGACTGAAGAGGGTGCAAAATTGTACCGAAACGTTTCTACGTTAAAAAATAAAGAAGTTTAAATCTTTACATTGGTCTATCAAAAGCCGAAACCCAAAATCACACATACTAACGATAGGTTTTGTAATTCGGTTTTTAAAATATTCCAAGGGGTAGTAAGTATTCCCTTGGGAGATTCGGAGATTGAAATTCTCGTTTGATTATCGTGTTTTAATAACTTGTATAAGGTATTAAAAGCTTGCTTCAATGATTCGGTGCTTTGTATTGCTATTAAATAATAGGACTTTGATTTCCTTTGAATTCTTGTGATTTCTCCCGACTGTAAATTTGTTAGATCGAATTTAATAATTTTGTGGGTGTAGAGCAGTTGGCTTCCTGTATCGACAGGTTGTCCTTTACAGTCTACGAAACACATTGCAGTCTTCGCTTGTAAGAAATTGTTACGTGTTTGGATGTATTTCGGTCCTGTTGATTCGAACGTTTCGATTTGATCCGGAGGTTCTTCCTCGTCTTGAATTGAGTTAGTCTCTTCTGGCTGTTCTTCCTGAGTTCCAGGGATAGTTTGTGGATCTGTTAATCTTGCATTAATAAATGGACTATCGAAAATGTCTGCTGCAGGTGAATCACAGTCGGGTTCTATTTCTGTTAATGGAAATGTGCAAATCTCTGGTGGATTTCTTGAAAGGGCGTCGGCGTTGGTGTTAGCTTTGCCTTGTTTATAGACTATATTATATTCGTATTCGTCTAATTTAAATCTCCAGCGTAAGAGACGAGATGTAGGATCTTTGACTTTATGTAGCCAAACTAGTGGACGATGGTCCGCAAGAAGTGTGAATTTCTTTCCATAGATGTACGGTCGAAAATGATTTACAGCGTAAACTATTGCTAGTAGTTCCTTTTCAATAGTTGAATAGTTTTTCTCAGCTCCATTCAATAAACGAGACGCATAGGCTATTGGTAGATCTTTACCGACGGGTCTTTGACTGAGAACAGCACAGACTGCGTATCCTGAGGCGTCTGTTGTTAAATTAAATGTTTCATTGAAGTCTGAAGTATTAGCTGTTCGCAAAGAATATTTCTTAATGTTTCGAAAGCGTTCTGTTGTGGCGTCGTCCACGCGAAATCATTGTTCTTCTTTAATAATTCCGTTAGAGGTTTTGCTGTTTTGGAATAGTCCATTATGAATCTTCGGTAATAACCGGTTAGTCCTAGAAATTGTTTGATATGCTTGGAATTTTTCGGAGTAGGAAAATTTTGTACTGCTTCTATTTTTCGTGGGTCGGGTTGAACACCGTTTTCAGTAATTATGGGTCCAAGGTAAGTAACTTCTTTTCGTAGAAATTCACATTTATCCGGTTGGAGTTGAAGGTTCGCTTTACGGAGGCGTTCTATGAGCTTCCTGAATTTGATTCCGTGTTCTTCTAGAGATTTTGCGTATATTACGATGTCGTCCAAATAAACAAACATTTCATTGCCTTGCAATCCTGTTAAGGTTTGATCCATTAATCGTTGAAACGTAGCTGGTGCGTTCTTGAGTCCAAATGGCATTCGGTTATATTCGAAGTGACCATGCGGCGTAGAAAAAGCAGTTTTATTTTTGTCTCGTGGATCCATTGGTATTTGATGGAATCCTGAGGCTAAGTCGAAAATTGAAAAGTATTTTGCTCCGCCTAGTTGATCGAGGATTTCTGTAATATTTGGCAGAGGGTAGGCGTCGCCTTTTGTTTTTTTGTTCAATGTTCGAAAATCTATAACTAATCGCCAGCGTTTATTTCCTTGCGAGTCGGATTTTTTGGGAACTACCCATAGTGGAGAATTGTATGCGGAATCTGATTCTTGTATTATACCTTGGTTTAGCATGTCCGAGACTTGTCTCTGGATTTCTTCTTTATGTACCGGCGGGTAGCGATATTGCTTTGTATTAATTGGCGTATCGTCAACCGTAATTATTTTGTGATGCGCCTTTGTAGTGGCTTCCAGTGCTTCGTCTGGTAAGTGGAATCTGTCTGCGAATTCCGTTATTAAATTTTCCGCTTCGTTGCGTTCCTCTGAGTTCAAGTGCTCGAGTCGCAGTAATGGAAGTAATCCTTTCACTCGTTTTGGAGTGTGAGTGCTGGTAGAATTGGAAGATGTTGTATCTTTTGAACTAAAAGAATGTAGAATTGGGACGATCTCGACGACCCGTTCGTCTTTCTTCGATACTAAGGAGAGAGAATCGCTTCGAGTGGCATTTGGTTCTAAACTCTCGACCTCGGTGAGAGATGAATTTTTACTTGAACTAATGGCTTGAAGTTCTGGCTTTGCTTCGGGAACTGTGTTCGTTTCGCGTTTTGCCGTCTGTCTCTTCTGTTCCTTTTGATGATGTCTTCCTTTTGAATTCTTGGAAAAGTGCTTCTGCTTTTCCTTGCTTTGAGGATTTTTGCGATCCGAAATAGAAGTAGCTTCTCGTGAGCTAGTATTTTTGGAAAAATGCTTCAGTTTTTCCTTGCGTGGTGGATTCTCTTGATCCGAAATAGAAATTGCTGCTCGTGAGCTTATATTTTCAGCCGTATTTGAGGCTGCTATTTCTTCCAACCTTTGTAGTCGTACGGGAGGAAGGATTAGCGTGATATCTTCGCTGCCGGTATTGATAGCATAGAGTTCTGCTTTACCGTTATAGTTGTTTACAATTGCATTACCCAAAAGAATTTGCGAGTCCGTTTTTAGGCTTGGCATGGAGAGACGTTCGTTAATGATATGAATACTAATTTCGAAGTACGGGCAGGTAGTTTGATTGCGTTATCTTGAAAAAATGGAACGGTTCTATCGTGAAGAATTAAGCACTGTTTTTCGTAGTCTATACTGGCCGCGGCTGCCTTTAAGTAAGGTGTTCCAATTATACCTTCTTGCTGCATAGGAAAGTCGTTCGGTACGACGTGGAATTTTTAAATTGTACCAAACATATTCACAAAAACGTGTCCTAACGTCGATACTGTGCCTGTAGTTATTCCGCGAATTTTAACTGAACCTTTGTAATATTCTTCCTTACCACGATAAAGTTTGTCTTTAATTAAGTTTACTCCTGCTCCTGTATCGATCATAAAAATGACAGGTGGATTTTCCGGCTTTGAAATTAGTATGGAAGGTGCTTCGTTTGGGCAACCTATTGTGTAGACGGTATTTATTCCTCTATGGGACCTATGACGCGGACTCTCGGTGGTGATTCCTTTCGGCGTGCGTCGTTCGGCGAGAGGGAATCTCCGTTTCCCGAATTTTGTCGGCTATTCTGTTGCTCGTTGTATCGTTTCTTACGACACTCATATATTGTGTGTCCTCTGAAGTTGCAATATTGGCACCTTTTGCGACGTATTTCGTGGTGGTGGAGTCTCCTGGAATGCGTTTCCCCTGGACGAGTTACCTCGTGGTGCGTTTCTTTCCTTTATCCGGCAAGTTTCGGCAGAATGACCCGGTTTGTTGCAAAAGAAACAGTTTCCTTGTGGTCGTTGTGGTCGTACAGCATTATCTTCGGATTTGTACGCTCGGTCGACATTCTTCTTAACACGGTCGTGCAATTGCTGAACGAGATAACTTTCGGATTCGGCTTCTATCGCGGAGCGAATGGCGTCGTCTAAAGTTCGATGAATGGACGGGTTTATACGTACGTTCCTTTTTAAACCGCGTGAGAAACATTTGATTGCTTCTATTTCTGTATCATATCGAAAAGATTTGTTTTCTTCTCTGGTAATGCGGGTGTCGGGTGGCCCTGGTGTGTTACGCAGATGACACATTGGTGGTCACCTCCGGGAGGGATTACGCCCGCACTCTCCGTCTGGCGGAGTGCGGTGCGGAATGCGTGGTGGCCGCCATAAGGCGGCTAGGCCTGGAGGTGTCCCCGTCGAAGAACAAGGCAATGTGGTTCTTCGACGGGGTCAGGAGGGGCCCTCCCCCCGAGTCTCCGGTTACGGTGGGAGGCGTGGCTGTCGAGGTGGGCAGCCGGATGAAATATCTGGGTGTCACCCTCGACAGCCACTGGAGCTTTGGGCCCCACCTCGAAGAGGTGGTGCCCCGAGTGGAACGGACAGCGGCGGTCTTGGGCCGTTTGCTGCCCAACGTGGGGGGACCTCAGGCGGGTGTACGCCGCCTGTACGAGGGGGTGGTGCGGAGTGCCGCCCTATATGGTGCACCCGTGTGGGCGGGGTCGCTCGGGAGGAGCAAGCGTAATCGCCAGCTCCTTTCCCGAGCACAAAGGCCCCTAGCCGCGCGGGTCGCCAGGGGGTACCGCACCGTCTCCCTGAGGGCGGCGTCCCTGCTTGGGTGCTCTCCCCCTTGGGAGCTCAAGGCGGAGGAAGCCGCGGAGGTCTACAGGATCTCCGCGGCCCTCAAAGAAACGCCGGATGCGGCTGAGTACCGTGCAGCGGAGATGGAGGCCGGCAGGAGCCGGGCGGGGCTGCACACCCTGGAAAGGTGGCGCAGCCAATTGGAGGAGCCCGGCTCCGGGGAAAGGACCGTCAGGGCCATCCTGCCGGTCCTCCAGCGTTGGCTGGAAAGGAGGGGACGGCTCACCTTCCGTCTAACACAGGTACTCACCGGGCATGGGTGCTTCGGTGAGTATCTGCACAAGATCGGAAGGGAGCCGTCCCCGCAGTGTCATCACTGCGGTGAAGAGAAGGATTCGGCGCAGCACACCCTGGAGGAGTGTCCCTCCTGGGCAGGGGGGCGCCGAGTCCTTCGGAACATCATAGGGTGGGACCTCTCGCTGCCCGCCGTCGTAAAAGCGATGGCGGGCGGCGAAGAGGAGTGGGGAGCCGTGGCCTCCTTCTGCGAACAAGTTATGTCGCGGAAGGAGGCCGCGGAAAGGGCCCGCGAGGCAGCGGACCCAGAGGGTAGGGGCCGAAGGCGGAGACGTACACGTCCCGCCTCCGGCACCGGACGCGGCGTCCGTCGGAGTCGTCGGGGCCACTAGGCTGTCTGGATTGGGGTCCAGGCAGCCGATAGGGTGGCCCCAGAGGTAGAGGGATGCGGTGTTGTGGTCGCACCGCATCCCAAATAGTGGATTGGCCCCCCTTCAGGGGGCAAGGCGGGGGGGTATCCGGATCAATACGAAGTGTTCCCGGGTACTCCCCCTAACGCCTGAGGATGACCACCGGGGGGTTTTAGTCGGTAGAAATCCGACACTACCCCGGCCTCCCCCCAAAGGAGGCCGGGGTGTCTATCGAAGATTTCCCCTCGAGAAAAAAAAAAAATGGTAATGCGGGTGTGTCTCGATTATGCCGTCGAGAAGGTGTTGCACTCGGCAACTGAAGGAAATTACGTCTTCTGAGGGAAATTGTGTAATTGTCCCTAACTGTCCTTGCAGGCAGGAAATTGATTTTGGAGGCGAGAACCGGTGTTGCAAATATTCGGGTAACGAGTCAATGGTCATGAAACTTTTTCCGGTAACTACATGTTTAGCGTTGCCTCGTAGGCGATTTTTAATTAATTTTACTAGATTTATTTCTGCGTGAGGAGGAATCATGTCTTTAGCATCTTTGCAACCTTCGGAAAATGCCCTGAATATTTGCGCTTTTCCGTCGAAAGTCGGTACGGCTTCGATCGCGTCTTCGATTGTGATCTGAGGAATAATGATGGTTTCGGTGCCTGAAGTGCTAGCGAGTCCTGGTATAAGTGGTGGTGTACCGCCACTGGCAACTGTGGGGCTTTGTGTCGGTGCGTATTCGCGACGAGCTTGGATTTGTGTTGCGGATTCATTGTCTTTTAGTGTGATAGGCATATTGAACACGCGTAGAGGACTCTCCTAACCAGAATTTAACGTTGACGAAAAGAGGTTTTTATTCTGGTAGCGAAAAACAGATCCCAGCGCTGCCACCAAAAATCGTGTCACGGCCCCGCGCTGGCCGTTGGTTAATATAAAATTTAATGATCTTTCGATCCTTGGACTGAGGATGGTAAGAGCGGTGTACTCGTGATCCCAGATCGGTAAGGTCGGTGTCTAAAGTTCTTACGTGGAGATATTTTCTATCCCGAGTCGATATAGTGATAGTATCTGTTGCTGTAGGTCGTTATGATAGAGAATTAAACCGCGAGTTGGTAAGATACGTGAGGTAGAAAATTAGACCGTTGATCAAAAGGGATTATATTCACCTTCAGCCTATACTTGAGGTGTCGTAACTAAAGTAGGGGATCGTTTCGCTATGGTTAAGCACTAAAGTACAAAGGGAAACTCTGTGATGTTCAATGAATGTTCGAAGTACGCAGAGACTCGTTCTTGTTCTCGTTATAAATTCAAAGTAATACGCGCTAGAATCTATGTTCCGTTGATGATGCGGTTTATGCAGGGTAACAATGGTATAAAGTCTTTATGTTGAGTTAAACATAAGTATAAAAATTTATTTAATATAGGCAATGGTGCATTACAATGTGCCAGGTATTGCTGGGCTTAAAGTACAATTGGTTAAACTTACGTATGGATCTCGTTGTCCTGATTCGCTTGACACACTCTGCGCTATATTAGACTTTTACTAAGTTTCACATTGGTTTGTGGTTGATTCCTCGCTTCTTACTTCGTGTTTGATTCCTTACTGACTTTACTGGGCAAAGCGGCCCATATTTATACTCGGAAAGGAGTGGACTTTGCAGCGTGTGTCATACGAATGCAGGGTATAACTTTTATGGTTTCAGAGAGGTAGTTAAAAACCTTTCTGTTAAAGTGCATGAGTCATTCATGGCTGCTGCGAAGAACCCTTGGTCGGAGCTCAAGTGCTCTCTTACCTTGGAAAGATTTTTGATTCCCTGTACAGAGTTTTAGTTCATTAGAGAAGAGCTCTCTTACCTTGGAATGATTTATAATTTCCTGTACAGAGTTTTAGTTCATTAGAGAAGAGCTCTCTTACCTTGGAATGATTTATAATTTCCTGTACAAAGTTTTAGTTCATTAGAGAAGAGCTCTCTTACATTGGAATGATTTATAATTTCCTGTACAGAGTCTTAGTTCATTAGAGCGTTATCTTATTTCTTGAGTGAGTAATGACTTTCGTAGCTTTGATGAGGCTTCCAGAGTATCGTATTGCTTTAGTAATGAATTTAAACTAATTGTTCTCTTTTATAGAGTTTCTATAAGGGTGCCGGGTGACGCGACCGTCACACGAGTTTTCACGTTTCTGAATACACGAAATTCGATTTCTCGATTCCGAAATAGTGAAATCGCGAAAAAAGGGTAAACTATCGCCTAAAGTACGAAATCTGTGGGATACCAACAGAAACCTTACGTTTTCGTTGAAACTATGCGTTCTACATTGGGAGCGATGAAATTCTCTATGTTAATCGAGTTTTCACGTTTCTGAATACACGAAATTCGATTTCTCGATTCCGAAATAGTGAAATCGCGAAAAAAGGGTAAACTATCGCCTAAAGTACGAAATCTGTTGGATACCAACAGAAACCTTACGTTTTCGTTGAAACTATGCGTTCTACATTGGGAGTGACGAAATTCTCTATGTTGATCGAGTTTTCACGTTTGTGAATTCACGAAATTCGATTTCTCGATTCCGAAATAGTGAAATCGCGAAAAACGGCTAAACTATCCCCTAAAGTACGAAATCTGTTGGATACCAACAGAAACCGTACTTTATTTAGGTTTCAGATTTCGATATTTTACCCGTTTCACGCAATTTCACTATTTCGGAAAGGAGAAATCATATTTCGTGTATTCCGAAAAGTGAAACCAAGTTTCGCATCGATAGTTTCATCGCTCACAATCTCGAACACTTGGTTTCATCGAAAACGTAGGGTTTCTAAGGTATCCCATCAGATTTCGTACTTTAGGCGATATTTTACCCGTTTCACGCAATTTCACTATTTCGGAAACGAGAAATCATATTTCGTGTATTCCGAAAACCGAAACCAAGTTTCGCATCTATAGTTTCATCGCTCACAATCTCGAACACTTGGTTTCATCGAAAACGTAGGGTTTCTAAGGTATCCCATCAGATTTCTTACTTTAGGCGATATTTTACCCGTTTCACGCAATTTCACTATTTCGGAAACGGAAATCATATTTCGTGTATTCCGAAAAGTGAAACCAAGTTTCGCATCGATAGTTTCATCGCTCACAATCTCGAACACTTGGTTTCATCGAAAACGTAGGGTTTCTAAGGTATCCCATCAGATTTCGTACTTTAGGCGATATTTTACCCGTTTCACGCAATTTCACTATTTCGGAAAGGAGAAATCATATTTCGTGTATTCCGAAAAGTGAAACCAAGTTTCGCATCAATAGTTTCATCGCTCACAATCTCGAACACTTGGTATCATCGAAAACGTAGGGTTTCCAAGGTATCCCATCAGATTTCGTACTTTAGGCGATATTTTACCCGTTTCACGCAATTTCACTATTTCGGAAACGAGAAATCATATTTCGTGTATTCCGAAGAGTGAAACCAAGTTTCGCATCGATAGTTTTATCGTTCACAATCTCGAACACCTAGTTTCATCGAAAACGTAGGTTTCCGAATTGTGGCAGAAAAATTGTTTTCCTAGATTTTTAAGAGATTTGTCAGCGAAGAATTGGATTTTCTGTGTTTTGAAAGAGTATTGTTTTGAAAGAGTATATGTTTTATATCTAACTTAATACTTTACGCAGTTAACCTAAGTAATTCAACGCATTTTTCACGCTTGATCCTTGGCAACGCTTTTGTACATATGTCCGCAATCATTTAGTTCGTTTGCAAATAAACAACCGTAATTTGCCCATTTTCACGAGCTTCTCGAGAAAAATGGTACCTAATATCTATATGTTTGCTTCGACCGTGTAGTACGTTGTCATTGCTTAACAGTATTGCGCTTTGATTATCACAACATACAAAAGTCGGTTCGATGGTATAATTTATGAAATTCATATAATTTAATAAACTTCGCGCATAAATAATTTCTTTCGTTATTTCGGATAACGCAACATACTCCGTCTTCATTGTAGACAATTCTACGGATTTCTGCTTCCGAGCTACCCAAATTACCGGTCCACTTTTTTTTCGAAGGGAAATCTTCGGAAGACACCCCGGCTTCCTTTGGGGGAAGACCGGGGTAGTGTCGGATTTCTGCCGATTAAAACCCCCCGGTGGTCTGGCGTCTGGAGTGCCCGAGAACTCCCCGAGCTTCCGGACACCCCCACGCCTCGCCCCCCAATCCACCTTTTGGGATGCGGTGCGACTACTACACCGCATACCTCTACCTCAGGGACCACCGTTCCTGGCTGCCTGGGCCCCAACCCACGCAGCCTGGTGGTCCCGGCGACTTAAACTGTCGCCGCGTCCGGTGCTGGAGGCGGGACATTGCGTCTCCGTCTCCGCCTCCGCCCCCTTCTCCCTGGGTCCGCCGCCTCGCGGGCCCTTTCCGCGGCCTCCTTCTGTGACATTACATGTTCACAGAAGGAGGCCACGGCCCTCCATGCGTTCTCACCGCCCACCATCGCTTTCACGACGCCGGGCAGCGACAGATCACCCCCTACGTTACACCGAAGGACCCGGCGCGCACTTGCCCAAGAGGGACACTCGTCGAGGGTGTGCTGCGCCGAGTCCTTTTCCTCCCCGCAGTGGTGACACTTAGGGGACGGTTCCCTTCCGATCCTATGCAGGTACTCACCAAAGCATCCATGCCCGGTGAGCACCTGCGTCAGACGGAATGTGTGGCGCCCCCTCCTTTCCAGCCAGAACTGGAGGACCGGCAGAATGGCCCTCACAGTCCTCTCTCCGGAACCGGGCTCCTCCAGTTGGCTGCGCCACCTCTCGAAGGTGCGCAGCCGAGTCCGGTTCTTGCCGGCCTCCAGCTCTGCCACGCGGCTCTCTGCTGCTCCCGGCGTCTCTTTAAGGGCAGCGGAGATCCCATAGATCTCCGCGGCCTCTTCGGCCTTCAATTCCCACGGGGGGGGAGCACCCAAGCAGGCCCGCCGCCCCCTGCGAGACGGTGCGGTACCCCCTGGCGACCCGCACGGCTAAGGACCTTTGTGCTCGGGAAAGGAGCTGGCGGTTACGCCTGCTCCCCCCGAGCGACCCCGCCCGCACGGGTGCACCATATAGGGCGGCACTCCGCACCACCCACTCGTACAGGCGGCGTACACCCGCCTGAGGTCCCCCCACGTTGGGCAGCAAGCGGCCCAAGATCGCCGCTGTCCGTTCCACTCGGGGCACCACCTCTTCGAGGTGGGGCCCAAAGCTCCAGTGGCTGTCGAGGGTGACACCCAGATATTTCATCTGGGTGCCCACCTCGACAGCCACGCCTCCCACCGTGACCGGAGTCTCGGGCCAGCTTCTGAGTAGCCGGGCTACAGGAGTTGCCAGACTCCCAGCTTTTCCTCCCCCCGAGGGAGATCGCGAGTTCCCCTTTCCACCTAGGGTGTTGACCTTTGGAAAGGCCCCCAGCCCCGGCTTCCAGGTTCCCCCGCGACCTACCCTCCCTGGAGGATTGGCGATTGCGAGTCCATCCTTCCGCCTAGGGTGTTGACCTTTGAGAAGGCCCCCAGCCCTGGCTTCCGGATCCCTCGACAATCCCCCCTCCTCCCGGTCCTACCCACCCTGGAGGATTGGCGATTGCGAGTCCATCCTTCCGCCTAGGGTGTTGACCTTTGAACAGGCCCCCACCCTGGCTTCCGGATCCTTCGCCAATCCCCCCTCCTCCCGGTTCTACCCTCCCTGGAGGATTGGCGATTGCGAGTCCATCCTTCCCCCCAGGGTGTTGACCTCTGAAAAGGCCCCCACCCTGGCTTCCAGGTGCCCCGGCTGCCAGCTTCCGAGTAGCCGGGCTACAGGAGTTGCCAGACTCCCAGCTTTTCCTCCCCCCGAGGGAGATCGCGAGTTCCCCTTTCCACCTAGGGTGTTGACCTTTGGAAAGGCCCCCAGCCCCGGCTTCCAGGTTCCCCCGCGACCTACCCTCCCTGGAGGATTGGCGATTGCGAGTCCATCCTTCCGCCTAGGGTGTTGACCTTTGAACAGGCCCCCACCCTGGCTTCCGGATCCCTCGCCAATCCCCCCTCCTCCCGGTTCTACCCTCCCTGGAGGATTGGCGATTGCGAGTCCATCCTTCCCCCCAGGGTGTTGACCTCTGAAAAGGCCCCCACCCTGGCTTCCAGGTGCCCCGGCTGCCAGCTTCCGAGTAGCCGGGCTACAGGAGTTGCCAGACTCCCAGCTTTTCCTCCCCCCGAGGGAGATCGCGAGTTCCCCTTTCCACCTAGGGTGTTGACCTTTGGAAAGGCCCCCAGCCCCGGCTTCCAGGTTCCCCCGCGACCTACCCTCCCTGGAGGATTGGCGATTGCGAGTCCATCCTTCCGCCTAGGGTGTTGACCTTTCAGAAGGCCCCCAGCCCTGGCTTCCGGATCCCTCGACAATCCCCCCTCCTCCCGGTCCTACCCACCCTGGAGAATTGGCGATTGCGAGTCCATCCTTCCGCCTAGGGTGTTGACCTTTGAACAGGCCCCCACCCTGGCTTCCGGATCCCTCGCCAATCCCCCCTCCTCCCGGTTCTACCCTCCCTGGAGGATTGGCGATTGCGAGCCCATCCTCCCCCCCAGGGTGTTGACCTTTGAAAAGGCCCCCACCCTGGCCTCCGGATCCCTCGACAATCCCCCCTCCTCCTGGTGCTCTTAGTTGATCCCTCCCCATCGGCCTGCCCGGCATGCTAGTAGCCACCGGTATAGCCCGATGGATCATCGAGATACTAAGCTCCCCCACCACGACAAGGTGAGCACCACGGGGTAGTGATGATGTATTTCTCCTGAGATAATTTCATCTTTCCTATGAGTTCTTCCCTTTTAACGTTAATACCTAAGACATTTTTCACGGGACCGAGATCATTAATCTTAAATCTATTCATTAATACTGATTTTATGTCAACAAGCACTTTTAAGTTTGCCGAAGCTATCAATAAGTCATCAACATAAATTATAATTATTTTCAAAGATTTTTCTTGTTTCGCGTACACGCAAGGATCGACTTTCGTTCTTTGCATACCTATACCTACTAAACATTTGTTTAATTTGTTGTACCATTCCCTACCGGCTTGCTTTAAACCGTAAAGTGGCTTGTTCAACAAACATACTTTACATCCATGCCCTTTTGCTTCGAATAATTCTGGCTGTTTCATGTATGTGGAGAGTGAGGCTAGGGACGGCCCTGGCCTAAAACACTTGAATGCATGATAGTATGAGAGAAAGAGAGAGAGAATGTGAGAGAGCATCGAAGGGCAAAGGCAGAAAGCGCGAGCAGGGGTCGAACGCCAGTCATCCGCCGGATTTGTCGTCAAACAACCATATTTTTATTTATTAAATAAACGTTTCTTTTATTGGAAGGTTGAGGAGCTCACACTTCATTAACCACCCATCAATATCCTACATTTGGGGGCCCCTCCGGGATCAATGAAGTGTTTAAATAACAATCTTCTAAACAGTTATAACGTTGTGAAAAGTTGTAAGGGTGTGTTACACGTGCAGTGTTGCATCCCGATTGAAAGTTGAACAGTGAATAAGGGCATTGCGCGAGGAAAGTTGACCACGCGTGAATATCAAAACATAAGTTGCGCAGCAATCGGTGATACATGCAAAGTTGTGACAAAAAGAAAGTCAAAGACACTAAGGCAATGCATCAGACCAGCAGTTTGCACGACGACCAAAGTCAGGAAAGCGGACACGGTGACTTAGACCAAACGATTGTCGAAAATTCGACTGGAAGACGAAGACAATGAGAATCGCAGAATTAAGAGAGGCGCTGAGGAAATTAGGTTTACATACAGAGGGAAGGAAACAAACGTTAAGAGATCACTTGAAAGGTGCAATGGAGAACGAAGATGACGATAACAGTGAAGAAGAATCCGAAGAAGAAACAGATAGTGACCAGACGATGGCAGACGAACAAACAGACGAAGAGATCCTGTGGATACAATCACGCGACAAGTAGCATCGTTTACAATAAAGTATGTGGAGGACAGTCTATCTTACTTTATCGGCGATGACAAGATGCAGATCGACAAATGGATCAACGACTTTGAAGATACCAGTGCATTATTAAGCTGGAACGAGTTGCAAAAATTCGTCTACGGCAAACGTATGTTGCGGGGCTCGGCGAGGCAATTCATCAGTTTCGAAACAGGCGTGACATCGTGGAACAGCCTGAAGCGTCTCTTGATCAAGGAATTCAAGATCGAGGTGAACCCAGCGACGATTCATTCGCAGTTGTTTAAACGCAGGCAACTACCGAACGAAAGTAACCAAAGTAGACGGAAATGTTTCAAAAGTTAATTCCGTACACACGTCCAGTGATAAGATTGCGCTTCAAATTAACGGTGTATCAAAGCATGCGTTACTTGATACAGGGAGCGAAGTAAGCGTCATTAATTCGGGTTTATAACATGAAATAGGTAAACCAAATGATGATGGCGGTGTAGATACATTAACATGCACAAACACACGGCGATAAAGAACCAACAAAAGAATTCGAGGAAATCGCACGGATGATGAAGATAAGTTACGTTGAAACAGATGAAGTCGAAACGAACGGACGGTATAAGGCACGCATCGAACAGCTAAAACAAAATTATAAACCGCGAATGGGCGTAGAAACTCGAACAGAAACCAAGATCACATTGAAAGACAATGAACCAGTGTGTTCTCAATCGCGACGATTAGCACTCAGAGAAAAAAACGTAGTAACGCGGCAGATCGAGGAATGGGTACGAGAAGGCATAATCCAACCAAGTACGAGTGAATACAGTAGTCCAGTGGTCGTTGTACCGAAAAAAGATGGATCATACAGAGTCTGCATTGATTGTCGCAGACTTAATGCAAAAATAATAAGAGATAGGTTTCCGATGCCGTTGATAGAAGACTGTATCGACGCGTTGACGAAAGCCAAGGTATTTTCAGTAATTGACCTGAAGAACGGATTTTTTCATGTGAGGATCGCGAAAGAATGTCGGAAATTCACGTCATTTGTAACACCGGATGGGCAATTTGAATTTCTCCGAACGCCGTTTGGATTGTGTAATAGCCCTACGAGTTTTCTACGGTTCATTGACGAGGTTTTCGGTGATCTCGTAAGAAGAAAGGTCGTATTAACTTACATGGACGATCTTATTATACCGGGTATAGATTTCGAAGACGCATATAAAAAGTTGGAGGAAACATTGGAAGTGGCCGCCCTGAAGGAACTTCTAATTAATTGGAAGAAATGCCGGTTTCTTCAGAAAAGCATCGAATTTTTAGGGCATGTAGTACAAAATGGGACTGTTCGTCCATCGCCAGGAAAAATAAAAGCCGTACAGCAATATCCCGAACCGAAGAATAGAAAAGATGTTCAAAGTTTTTTAGGACTTACCGGTTATTTCCGTAAATTTATTAAACATTATGCCAAAATCGCACAACCGCTATCAGATTTATTGAAGTCCAACCGAGTTTTTATATTTGATATAGAAGAAAGAAAGTCGTTTTCAGCGTCAAAACACCTTTTATCTAAAGAACCAATACTCCGAATCTATGATCCAGAAGCAATAACAGAACTGCATACAGACGTGAGTATAGAAGGTTTTGGAGCTGTCTTGTTGCAAAGGTATGACCATGAAAAATACTATCATCCCGTATGTTACATGAGTCGTAAAACGTCAGAAGCTGAAAGAACATACCACTCTTATGAACTTGAAATTTTAGCAATTATTAAAGCAGTGCAGAGGTTTCGTGTTTATTTGTTAGGAATCAAATTTAAACTTGTTACCGATTGTCAAGCCTGCCAAAAAACTTTAAAGGAAACAGATTTATCACCAAAGATTGCCAGATGGGCACTGTCATTGGAAGAATTTGAATTTGAAGTAGAGCAGGGGTCTCCAAACCGTGGCCCGCCAGGACGTTAATTTGGCCCGCAGTCACGTCTAATGTTTTCACTCATGCCTACAAATCTGGCCCGCGCGCTTACTTCATTTTTAACACACTGCATTCGACAAAAAAGGGCTTTCTAGACATTTTTAGCATTTATTTTTTATCACACATAGATTACAAAGCAATATTACAAAATAAAGATTACAAAATAATGACCACAGAAAATAATATTACAAAATTAGAAAAAACACAATCAGTGTATAAAATTTAATGTTTTAAAAAAACTAATGTAATATATGTAGTTGTTTTTTCGCGCTAATAATTGTTTCCAGATCTGGATTAATTTTACTAGTGCCGATTATTAAAAGGCACTTAAGGTGCTCTTCACTTAAATTGGATCTATAAGCGTTTTTTATATATTTCATTTTCGAAAACGTTTTTTCGCACAGGTATGTAGTGCCGAACACGGAAAAAAAGCCACGAGCAAATTTATGTAATTCACCAAACTGCGTCAGTGGAAGGCTTCTATAGAATTCCAGTAACGACGAATTTTGGAATTTATCTTTAAAAATATCACTACATTGTGTAACCACTCCGGGTTGGTCCTAAGGGTCTAACGGGGTCTAATTGTAAATAAATGTACTCTCTTATATTGGAAATGTACGTCTGTATTTCGAAACGAGTGATGCACGACTCTCGTAAAATTGTCGCGATCGTTGCCACCGTTACAATAATGACCGTTGCTACGGTTACAACGACAATCGGCAGTGCTGTAGGGATGCTTTTGTGAGGCCTGAGTTTAATCATTACAATTGTAAATCAATTGCTTCCATTTGAAGTTCCGGTATTAGTGTTTCTATTAGGTGGTCCAATAAGTTCGTTCCGTTTTCAGCCGTTACAGTAAAACGCCGTTTTTTTCAAATACAATTTATTTTATTCACATACATAGTCACCATTCTTTTCAATTACTTCTTGCCACTTCTCAGGTAGTTTTATAATTCCTTTCGCATAAAAGTCTTTCGTTTTTTTATTAAAAAAACTCTGCCGCGTGCTTTTGGAGGACCTCAAAGTTTTCAAATTTTTTTCCGGTAACCGAATTTTGAATGCACCGAAATAAATAATAATCTGATGGGGCTATGTCAGAAGAGTGCGGAGGGTGTGGCAGGACCTCCCAGCCAAAGTCACTCAATTTTTCAATAACATTTCTTGCCATGTGTGGTCGAGCGTTGTCGTGCTGTAATATCACGCCCCTTCTGTTGGCTAATGCTGGCCTTTTTTCTGAATTTCTTCCTTTAATCGGTCCAATTGGTCGTAATATTTGTCGGCATTGATGGTACAGTTGTTTGGCAAAAATTTATAATAAACAATTCCTTCCTAATCCCACCAAACCGATAACAATACCTTTTTTGGGTGCAGTCCAGGTTTTGCCGTTGATTCGGGCATTTCGTTGCCTTCACACCAACTACGTTTTCTTCTAGAATTCTCATATTGTATCCACTTTTCATCCCCATTAACAATTCTTTTTAAAATTGATTCATTTCGATGACGATTCAACAGAGCCATGCACACTGCCACGCGGTCTGCGCGGTTACGCTCCGTCAGTTCGTGCGACACCCACATATTCAACTTTGAAATTAATCCCATCTTCGGTAAACAATTATGCACGGTGGATTTTTTCATTTGAAGTTCCGATGCAATTTCACGCACTTGAATGCAACGATTTTGCACCACTAATGCACGTACAGCACTGTTGTCAGCAGTATGTGGTCGTCCAGCGCGATGGTCATCTTCTAATGAAAAATTTCATCCACGAAAACGATCAAACCATTTTCTGCACGTACGATCTGTTACAGAACCTTCTCCGTAAACAACACAAATATTTCTCGAAGTTTCCGAAGCGTTATACCCTTTACGAAACTCGTATAACATGATGTGTCGAAAATGAATTTTGTTGTCCGTCATGATTTTAGTTTAGATATTGCAGAAAAACTTAAAAAAATACGTCTAATTCGCACGAAAGCAAAACTAGAAGTGTACTGGAATATGTACATTTTTACCTGAGTATGTATTGTGGTTTTTACTCAGGTAAGAAGGTAATAAAGTCGCCGCGCCGAAAACGGAACGAACTTATTGGACCACCTAATATGTCGGCATTAAAGGGATTTTGAATTATTTTAATGCTATTTGCAATTTCATCAAGGTCTGCAAAACGGGAATCAAAATTAGTCTTTAGTTCACCTAACGCTTTAATTGCAAAATCACCCGGGAAGAGAGTCTCAGTTTGCCGACTGAATGTCTGACACGTATTAAAATGTGTAAAACATATTTTTTCTAATTGCGACTGAAATAAAACAACTTTCATCCTGAATGACTTAATTTGTGTGTACATATCAGGCCAAAGATGGTTTTCCCCTTGCAATCGCAAAGTTAGGTCACTTAAATGCTTCGTGAGATCTGTATAAAATGATAATTTCCATAACCATTCATTATTTTGGAACTCGGCAGAAGGGCGATTCTTTTCAATTAAAAAAATTTCAATTTCTGCCCGAAGTTGAAAAAATCGCGATAAGACTTTTCCGCAACTGAGCCATCGTATTGCGGTATAATACGGCAAGTCGTTTTCTCCAATCTCTTCAATAAACTCCCGGAATTGCCGATGGTTAAGCGCGCTTGACCTAATGAAGTTAACAATGGATACGACGGGCTTCAAAACTTCAGACATGTCCAAATATTTACCGCATAAGGCTTGCTGATGAATTACGCAGTGTATGACTAATGGTTTTGAACCACCGTCGTTTTGTACGGCCTTTATCACATGAGCAATCACACCCTTCTTGTTTCCGCACATATTTTTGCCCCCATCGGTGGTGATGCACTTCAATTTCTACACTTAAAGATATCTTCTCCAGTGGTCCTTCCATGAAGGCTATGAACGTCAAGCAGCTCTTCATAAATTTCATAATTTTTATCCACTCCTCGAATGAATAATAATACCTGAGCAATATCGGAAATATCCGTAGACTCATCTAGGGCCAAAGAAAACCACTCTGTTTGTTGATGTTTTTCAGCCAGTTGAGATAAAATGTTGTCTCCAATATTTGTTATTCGTCGAGCCACGGTGTTTGACGATAGACTTACACTTTCGAATAAAAAAGCTGTTTCTGGGCATATCTCTTCTGCTACTGCAACAATGCAATTCTTGATCAATTGCCCGTCCGTAAATGGCTTTCCGTGTTGTGCTATCGAATGTGCCACGCGGAAACTAGCTCGTGTTGCAGCCTTATGTTCGGTGTCCAGTTTTGTAGAACTTCCTTTTTGTGATTCGAAACGAGACTTTAAAAGTTCAAATTGTTGCATCCGTAATGTTCCTGTCCATTTGGTTTTGTATCGATAATGTTTGGTCTCGTAATGTCGTTTAATGTTATATTCTTTAAGGACAGCTATAGTGTCCTCACAAATTAAACACTTTGCTTTACTGCCTAATTGTATCACAAAATACTGATGACCCCATCGTTTTTGAAATGCTCTCGTCCCTATGTTTCTCATCTTATCCATGTTCATAAACCGACACAAAAGTAACTTAAAACAAACTTCCACTTCGCAAAAGGAAAAATGTATAAAGTGAGCAGCAACTGTCGCGAGGTGCTAGGTTTGTCTTGACTTGTACTGCGTATTTTTCGAAAATGAGCCACTACCTTACATATTTATATCGAGGTTTGTGGGGGCTCGGTTTATTCATTCCTTGCTCCTTGTACTTAATAGTATGTCTACAAACTTGCATTATGTTATGATGTTTGAAGTGCTGACTACATTTTGTATATTTTACAGTTTTCCAAGACCTTTTTTATGACATAATGATGGTAAATGTAAAAAGTCACTTTTTCCCGAAACTGCACGTTTCTCAGAAACGACGTTCCTGACAAGCTGCAAGTCACATGTTTGAACATTTTAGTCATGGTATCGTTAATTAGTGTTTTTACAATGTATGTGCCAAGTTTGGGCTCTTTTCGAGCTCAGGTAGTGAACACCTGGACATCCGAATGTGCCGAGTTCTACGAAGGTATACTACAGTCCGCGAAATTTCTATAAAGCCACCGGATTTTTTGAGAGATAAAATCAATATTCACAATAATTTATTTTTTATTTATATATTAATAGCTTGTATAACGGCCATTTCTTCGAATAACTTCGAAAATTCGTTTCGGCATTGATACAATTAAATTTCGAAGTGTGTCAATTTCGATGGATGCCCACGCTTCGTTTACCGATGTCCATAATTCGTTAACTGACGAATATTGCTTGCAACTGCCATAAACTTTACTCGCAATTATTCCCCAAAGAAAGAAACTTCTGCAATTTGCACTATCCTAATTGGTCGAACCAAGTTGGGACCTTACTATTGGGTTCCATTGTTTGCAATAAATTCCAGGAATCCGCGAACTCCTATGGGTCGTGCGTCCAGGTAGGGCCGCGAAGATCGACGTTTGGTCGCCAGATGTGGGACTTATCCGTTCACTCAAAAATAAGTAATAATTTGCGAAGCTAGGTACAGGGCGTAAGGACCGATGCATAACTAGCAACAATAGACCAACAACCCAATAAGTCCTCTGGCCGCTGTAGCATCGGTCCGTCCCAAAGCAAGACGACCGTACGGTTTTAGGGTAATAAAAACTCCGTCCAAAATGGTAAAAAGTTTAAAATGGTATATCCATTTAACCGTGGAAGTAGTACCACGTGCACAAATTGCAAAAAGAAAATGTAACGATTCCGGGACGGAAAATTATCCACACAAAACTAAGTGACTTTATAGAAATTTCGCGGACTGTATATTGTGCTCGACTCAGTTGCGGCTTTTCTTCACTTATTAATTTAAACTGAGCTATAATGCAACAATTGCAACCTACAATATAAATACCTTGAAAGAATCGTCACTTATGATAAAAAGTTCCTTTCTGTAATACGAATGAAACTATATAGACATTCTATAAAATGTGTTTTATTCTTGGTTCATATTGGGTATGCGTCATGTTCCAAAGAAACATAGTATGTATGCGGTGCTAGGTTTTGGCTCGCTCCATCGCGTGACGCCGTCAGTACGACACGTCCGACAGCGTCAGTGAATGTGGCCCGCGTACGAAAAAGTTTGGAGACCCCTGAAGTAGAGCATCGCGCAGAAGAAAGATTAAAGCACGCGGACGCACTCAGTCGATTCCCGATAAGGTGCATCCAGGATACACTGTTGCAGACTGTGAGAAAAAAACAAGAAGAAGAGGAAAGGTTACGCGTTATAAGACATCTACTCGAGAAAGAACCGTACGAAGATTATGTGATAGAAAATAACATTTTGATGAAACGCGCAAATGGTAAGAATGCAATAGTCTTGCCAATGAGTATGCAGACTAGCATAATCAAGAAAATTCACGAGAACGGGCATTTCGCTGCTCGGAAGGTAGCAGAAAGAGTAAAGGAAGAGTTTTACGTGCCGAACCTGAATGAAAGAATTGAAAAGATCATCAGCTGTTGCGTACCATGCATTCTAGCAGAGCGTAAAGCGGGGAAGAAGGAAGGTCAGTTACAGCCGATACCGAAAGGAGACAGTCCTCTCGCCACATACCATATAGACCATGTCGGACCGATGACTGCTACGAGTAAAGTATACAAACACATTTTGGTGATAGTTGACGGATTTTCTAAGTTTGTTTGGCTATACCCTACGAAATCGACTACCACTAAAGAAGTACTCGACAAACTGACGATACAACAAAAGACTTTTGGTAATCCGACACGTATAATTACAGACAAAGGAACAGCATTTACATCAATAGATTTTAAAGATTACTGCGAGGCCGAGGGTATAGAACATATTTTAATTACTACGGGGGTACCAAGGGGCAATGGGCAAGTTGAGAGAACTAATCGTATAATTATTTCGGTCTTAACTAAATTAGCGATAGATGCGCCTGATAAATGGTATCGACACGTGGATAAAGTACAGAGGGGGATTAACAGTACGTATCAGCGTAGTATAGACACTACTCCGTTTGAAATTAGGTTTGGCATAAAAATGAAACAAGCCGAAGATGTAAAATTGTTAACATTGATACAAAAGGAGGAAATCGCTCAATTTACAGAAAATCGTATAGAATTAAGGAATTTAGCTAAGGAAAATTTGTTAAAAGTATAAGAAGAGAATCGTCGACGTTACGATTGACATTGTAAAAATGCGACAGTATATCAAGAAGGCGATCTTGTTGTCATAAAGCGTACTCAGTTCGGAGCTGGATTGAAAATTCACAAAAAGTTTTTAAGTCCATATAAGGTGTCTAAATTAAAAGGAAAAAACAGATACGAAGTTATTCGTATCGGAGATGGCGAAGGCCCAAAGATTACAACTACTGCAGCAGATTTTATGAAACCTTTTCGTGAGTTTTCTTCGGAGCCCGAAGAACTAGCAGGTATGGCCGAGTGTGGAGAGTGAGACTAGGGACGGCCCTGGCCTAAAACACTTGAATGCGTGATAGTATGAGAGAAAGAGAGAGAGAATGTGAGAGAGCATGGAAGGGCAAAGGCAGAAAGCGCGAGCAGGGGTCGAACGCCAGTCATCCGCCGGATCGGTCGTTAAACAACCATATTTTTATTTATTAAATAAACGTTTCTTTTATTGGAAGGTTGAGGAGCTCACACTTCATTAACCACCCATCAATATCCTACATGTATGTAGGATCTTTATTAAAGATTAAATTGTAAGGGTTATATATAAATAGTAATTAAGTATGCTTCGGAAAAAAACTCTAGCGACTGTCTCGTTCGACCTCTCCCTTTCGACCTCCTGCCTTTTCGCCCTTCTTCTGTTTTTTTAGTATGGCGACAGCACTTGTGCTGCCGCCCCGTGAGGCCCTCTTTACACTCGCCCCCGCCGCGCTCGGCCTAGGTATCCCACATGTATATATCGGTATTTAAGTCTTCTTGCACGTATGCCGTAACTACATCCATATGGTCTACGTACGATGTTATTTTCGACGCAGGCAGCTAAGAATATTCGCATTGTTTCATATCTAGCCCCTGGGGCGAACCCTTCGTCGTAGTCGAGTCCCTTTCGTTGTTCGCAGCCTCTCACTACCAGTCCGGCTTTATACCTTTCGACGGTACCATCCTGATTATATTTAATGCGAAAGACCCACCTGTTTGATAATACCTTTTTGTTTTCTGGCCTTTTGACTAACTTCCAGGTTTCGTTTTCCATCAAGGAGCTGTGTTCATTTTTCATCGCAGACAGTCACAAGTGTTTATCCTCCCTTCTCATTGCATCTCCTACGGTTGTAGGTTCGTCGGGGAAATCACTATGGGTTTTTTCTACTGTTTCTTTATATAATTTTCTTGGTCTTCCTCGATGACCAGTCCTCGCAATCCTTGGTCTTCCCGGAGCTCTTCTGACTGTTTGAACGTTGATTTGCATATCTTCGTCCCGTTGTTCCGAATGTTCGTCCTCCATCTCACTTTCCGCTGAGGCTAGATTTTTCTCGGTGATTGATCTTTCGGCCGATTCCGGATTTTGATTGGTTTTATTCAATATTTCAATATTATCTTCTCTTGGTGGCGGATCCTCTGACTGTTCCTTCACCAATTTTTCGTAAAAACGAACGTCGCGACTTTTAATTATATTCTCTGTTTTTGAATCCCAGACTCTGTAGGCTTTAGATTCCTCACAGTATCCAACCAGTAGATACTCCTGCCCTTTTGGCACTATTTTGCTTCTGCCCGGTAGTTTCTTCAGAGCTATTACCTTGCTTCCGAAAACTCGCATGTAGCCTATGTAGGGTTTGTTGTAATTCCACAATCCCATGAGCGTCTCTTTCTCTAAAGTTTTCGTCGGGCACCTGTTTCGTATGTAGGCGGCTGTATTTACAGCTTCCCCCCAAAGTCTTTCTGGTAATCCTGATTTTAGGATCATACACCTTGCTAGTTCTACTAAGGTTCTGTTCGCTCTTTCCGCGAATTACTTACTTTTGAATTCTGGAACGTACTTGACATTCTCTAGTTTTAGTTGGTTTGTGTATTTATCTGCACACCTCACACTTATTTTAATTTCACCTTCAGCTGTGGAGCTCACAACGTCTCCGGATGCAGTTGTGACTCCGCATGGTTCACTATCCTCTAGTTTTGTAAATTTTTCTTTGTCGTTGCACATGTGCATGTATGCACCGCTATCTAGGCACCATTCAGATCTTGCAAACGTGTTTGCACTATAAGCAGTACTGAGTAACGCATCATTGTAGGAGTGATTCTTTGTATTATTCTTTGGCTTGGATTTACATGTCCATGCCTTGTGGCCTAATTTTCCGCATGTATAACATTTTCCTTCAAATTTGGAATCAGTCTTACGTTCTCCTTTGGGTTTAGTGTTGGTATGTTTCGGAGCTTTGCCTTTTCCATAGTCTCCTCTTTTGCTTGACAGTAATGCCTTTTCGTCCTCATATTCATTTTCCTTTTCTTGATCAGATATTCTAGTTTCTTCTTCTATTAACTTTAATTTTAATTCTTCCAAGGTAGGTAGGCGTCTCGCGACTCTATGGCAATGCAGAATGTTTCATATTCGTTGGGTAACGAAGTTAATAACATAATGGGGAATAATTCGTTAGGTAGTATTAATCCTATACCTTCCAGCTGTTCTACTTTTCGTACAAATGCATTAACGTATTGTGCCACGTTTTGACTTGGTTCCTTTTTCATACGGTACAATTGCTTCTACAAAAGGCATTCTCTCATCGTTCCTTTGGTATCATGGATTTTCTTTAGTGTTGTCCATGCCGCCGATGATGTTTCAGCACGTTTAATATGGTTTAATTGATTTTTACTTATGCTAAGTATTATCACGTCCAAGGCCTTCTCGTCTTTGAGTGTCCAACGTTGAATATTTTCTTCCGTTTTTGTTACACTACCTTCTACGTACCCCTATAATTCATTATAGCGTAAAATACTTTTTATTTGCACTCGCCATGTTTCCTAATTTCCGTCATCGAGTTTTTCGATTTGGTGTATGTTCATCGATGCCATAATTTTTGTTTCACGCCACGTGCTGCTGAAATCGGTTAACCTCACTTTTCTTTATTTGGTTCGATTCACTCAATTGTTATGTTTTTATTTGCCCTGGCCCCTTAACCTGTTAGCGAGGGCAGTTAAATGAGGTTTTACACCATTGGTTTTATGTAATACATGTAATATAATATCAGTTTGCTCGTGGCACAACGTTACTGCGTAGTGCACGATACAGAGAAGAGTTGTACAGGAAGAAGGAAGACAAAGGAAGAGCGTTCCCGCCTAATGAGACAGACGCACGCGCCAAGACGCATATGTTGATTCATCTCTAACAAGTTTTACCTCCGAAAGATTGAGTTTTGGAAGAGTTTTGTCTTTGAGGTACTCTGTTTTCTCAGAATTTGAAGAGGTTTGTCAGGGAAAAACTAAGTTTTCTAAATTTCGGAAGAGTTTCGTCATCAACAAATCAAGGGTTCTTAGATTTGTGTTGCGTATGCATAAGTTCATACAATTTAGTTAAGAACGCTCGGCGACAGAAAGGCGCCTCGGAAGAGTTTTTACTTAACTTCCCAGGATACTTTCAGTGAATTCAAAATGCGTTTCCAACAGTCCACGTCGGTGCCACTTGACTTCAATTACCCAAACATCCCCTAGTCAGTCTAGCCTCTCCGGACCCTAAATGCATCTCCTACCGCTCACGTAAACAACCTAGACCTCCGACGAAGGAAGCCTATTCCTCCCACTCGCCCTATAGTTTCCTCCCATTTTTCCTCCCGTTTTTCCCAAAATCAAGTCCTATAAAAAGGGACCCATTTTCCATCCAAGCCAGTGTTATACCATCTTACGATATTACAACGTTACTCTGTCCGAATAAGTCCCCGTGTCTTAGGAGTGCGCCGCTCGAATTCATTGAAAATATCTAAGCTCAACTAAAGTGTGGTTCACCATTGTGATCCTGCGATAAATCAGCAATCGAAGCGGAGTGACCTTTCAACGAGTCAACGAACAATATACGTCGTCGCTACTTAGGTAAGCGTTACACTCACACATTAAACACATTTGTAAAAGAGTCATTCATAGAGATTTGTTAGAATAAATTTGTAACTGTTCAAAAAGGGAACATCAACATCTTGTGCATTTCCTTTACTCAAATCAATCACAGCAACGAGCCCATCATAGATTCACTCTAACCGCTCGGAGTGAATCAATTAATAGTTAACGGGTAGCATCTCGATTCGTCGTCTCTCTCTCTCCCAGCCTAGGTGGTAGTTCTTAGGACCTATCCACAAAAGGTGCAATACAGCCTTCCGGTAATAACAGGTGACAGCAGTTCCTAGGACCTGTCTCGTGCCTGTCGCAAGCAATATGCGAGCGAGGAAGTAACTGCATTGTTATTAACGGATGCCTGCTGCGGTCTTAGGATCCCCAGTCAGAACCCGGTCTTATTTATCGAGAGAGGACGGTCAAACGAGGTACGCGACGCGATTCGGTCATCTGCCATTGATAATTAAAACTCGCACGCCCCAGCTCGTAACATTTGTAACGAGTGTAACGTGGAAAAACGAAATTTTCCTAGATTTTCAAGAGGCTTGATATCGACACACTGATGTTTCTTAGTTTTTTCAAGAGTTTTATCGTGGAAAAGTTGAGTTTCCTTTGTTTTTAAAGAGCTTTATCGTTCAAAAACTGAGTTTTCTTAGAATTATAACCGTTTTTTCCTTGAAAAACTGAGTTTTCTCAGAATTTGAAGAGTTTTGTGATTGAAAATTTGAGTTTTCTTTGATTTTAATGAGTTTTATCGGCGAAAAATTGTGTTCTCTTCGCTTTGAAGAGTTTTATGGTCGAAAAATTGTGTTTTTTTAGATTTCAAGAGTTTCATGGTCGAAAAACTGTTTTCCTAGTTTTTTCAAGAGATTTGTCGGCGAAGATTTGTGTTTTCTGTGTTTTAAAAGAGTTTTAACTCCGAAAGATTGAGTTTTTGAAGAGTTTTGTCTTTGAAATACTGTGCTTTCTCAGAATTTGAAGAGGTTTTTCATCGAAAAACTGAGTTTTCTAAATTTCGGAAGAGTTTCGACGTCAACAAATCAAGGTTTCTTAGATTTGTAACGGGTGTAACGCGGAAAAACGCAGTTTTCCTAGTTTTTCAAGAGATTTGTCATCGACACACTGATGTTTCTTAGTTTTTTCAAGAGTTTTATCATTGAAAAGTTGAGTTTCCTTAGTTTTTAAAGAGCTTTATCGTTGAACAACTGAGTTTTCTTAGAATTTGAAGAGTTTTGTCAATGAAAATTTGAGTTTTCTTTGATTTTAATGAGTTTCATCGACGAAAAACTGAGGTTTCTTAGATATTCAAGAGTTTAATCGGCGAAAAACTGTGTTTTCTTAGTTATTCAAGTGTTTCATCGACGAAAAACTGAGTTTTCTAGTTATTCATGAGTTTCATCGGCGTAAAACTGAGATTTCTTAGTTTTTCAAGAGTTCCATCGGCGAAAAACTGAGATTTCTTAGTTCTTCAAGAGTTTTGTCGACGAGAAATGGAGTTTTCATGAGATTTTCAAGAGTTTCATAGAAGAAAAACTGAGTTTTCTTAGTTTTTCAAGAGTTTAATCGGCCAAAAACTGAGTTTTCTTAGTTTTTCAGGAGTTTCATCGACGAAAAGCTGCGTTTGCTTAGTTTTTCAGTAGTTTCATCGACGAAAAACCGAGATTTCTTAGTTTCTCTAGAGTTTCATCGTCGGAAATCTGAGTTTTCTTAGATTTTCAAGAGTTTTGTCGACGAAAAATGGAGTTTTCATGAGTTTTTCAAGAGTTTCATCGGCGAGAAACTAACACATTCGAGGGTAAGGTAGACCTGTTACCGTTAAAGAAAGAGAGATATATGTCTTTCACAAAACACGTAGGGAACCATCAGGACCCGGATGGTAGAAATAAAAAGTGTGTAAAGTTCCGTTTCATAGATTCCTTCAAGTTTTTAAACTCTAGTCTCGACAAGCTGTCTTCATATTTGCATAAAAATAATTTGCACACTATACGAAATCAATTTCGACATCTTTCCGACAGCGATTTGGATCTGCTCACTCGAAAGGGCGTCTTTCCATATGATTATGTAACATCTTATGACAAACTGGATGATACATGTTTACCAGCGCGCGCGCTGTTTTACAATCGTTTACATGATAACCACATCTCCGAGGTCGACTATCTACACGCGATGGAAGTGTGGTCATGTTTCTAAAAGTTGATGTATTGTTATTAGCAGATGTTTTTGAAAATTTCCGTGACAACTGTATAAGGAATTACAATCTGGACCCCGCACATTATTTTACTCTTCCTGGTTTTACGTGGGACGGGATGTTGAAGTACACCAATATTGAATTTGAATTGTTGACCGATGTCGATATGTTATTGTTCATTGAGCGTGGGATACGTGGTGGACTGAGTCAATGCTCTCACAGATATGCTCGCGCGAATAATAAATATCTACCTTCCTATTGTGAGAATGAATTCTGGAGATATGAAATGAGTTTATGTGCGCATGATTGGTGTGTTTCGGTTAAGAGTTGCCAATGAAGAGTGTTTGGACCGAGCGACAGTTCGTTTGAATGAAATGCAGGCGTGATAAGATTGGTCATAGGCCTTGCTACGTGATCGAAAATCGGCACGTGGCAAGAATGTGTGAATGTGTGACGAGTCCGACAGAAAACGATGATGTCACGACTGTATCATACGTCAACGACCTTTTAAACCAATGTATGCAAAAGCAAATGCAAGATGTTCGAAAAGTTGTTGAGACCGTCAAAAAATCTATTAGTACGACCTTGAAGAATGGATTTCAACGCGAGATTGAGGCTGTTAGGAGGTTTCTTCAAAATTTAGAGGCCATGGAATTAAAGATAAAAAACGATATGGAGGATATCATTCACAACAGAACACTCGAACTGCAAGAATCGATGAAGCAGTTCTATGCTATGGAATGTGAAAATGTCATGGAGGAGATAAATCGCAAGATTCGAGTATTGAATGATCAAATGCGACACTATGAGAGCAGAGTAAAAACTACAGAGGATAAAAAATAATGTTTCATTGAAAACATATTCGTCCCATTCAAATTCATAAAAGAAGCGAAACTGTGAAACCTTGGACAGTAATCGATTGAAAATCCTAAAGTAGCAGTCCTGGATAGAGAAAGCGATGGATGATAACTCTAATGAGCAATGTGTAAAGTGTTTGGGTTGCGTCATTCGATTCTTGCACATATTTTACACTTTCTCCGAAGAAAAGAGAGAAGAAGAGGAGGAGGATGAGAACGACAGTAACTAACAGACGGTAAAGACCATAAGAACATCAAAAATCACAAAACAACAACTACTACTACTACTACGGTAACGACAACGGCAAATTATGGGTAAAGAAAAGGTGAAATTGGTACAGGAGTTGCACGCACCGGCCAGACGTAACTTTCCACGCAGGCGAGTGCTTGTACATGGATTCGACGATCTCTGGCAAGCGGACAATGTAGACGTTCGTTCATATGCTAAAGAACATCGTGGCCACCAGTATATTCTCACAGTTATCGATGTATTTAGCAAATATGCGTGGACTGTTCCCCTAAAAACTAAGAGTGGGAGTGATGTAACTAAAGCCTTTCAAATCATATTACGGACGGGTGGAAGAACTCCAAGCAATTTGCAAACCGATATGGGAAAGGCATTTTATAACAGGATTTTTCAAGACTGTATGAAGAAACACAGCATCAATCATTACTCTACGTTTAGCATCATGAAAGCTTCCGTGGTTGAACGCTTTAATCGCAGATTGAAAAACATGATGTGGAAGTGTTTCTCCTTGAATGGAACGTACCGCTGGACTGATATCCTGCCTACACTAGTATCAGATTACAATAGGCGAAAACATCGTACCATCGGTATGTGGCCGATCGACGTGGCCCGCGACAACGCCGACCGTCTCCTGTCAACGGTATACAGTAAATTGAAAATTGCTGGCTCAACAGAATTTCAAGTTGGAGATAAAGTACGCGTAAGCAAGTTCAAAACTGTGTTCGACAAAGGATACACACCGAATTGGTCGACAGAAGTGTTTGAGATTACAACGGTAAAACAAACAAATCCGGCTACGTACTTGTTAAAGGATTCAAAGGATTATCCTATCGCCGGAGGTTTCTATGAACAAGAATTACATCTAGCCACGCATCCGGATGTGCACCTAATTGAGAAGATTATACGTAAGAAGGGAAACAAGATGTATGTAAAATGGTTAGGATTCGTTGCTTCTCATAATTCGTGGATAAATAAAAAAGCTGTACTTTAACGTTTTTATTAAATAAATGCCTATGACTCATTATTTCTTCTTATTTGTATACTATAATGACCCCAACGGAGCGTATGTGTTGAATTATCTACAACATATCTTTTATCATCATATTGACTTACAGCTAATTGCTCTTCACTTATTGTGTACACGTCATGTCGTACGGACCCGATACGATTTTGACGAACTGTCTTCTCCACATTGTTGTTAAGACATTCAACATAATCTTCAAACCGTATGTCTCTGACCGTAACATTTTTATTTATACCCTTTATTTTTTTAACGCACTCTTGCACTCCGTGTACTCGAGTAGCATACATCTTAGCCTTCAACCCTACAAATTCTGTCATAATCATACCATTATTTTCATCTTTCATTAAGCCTTTCATTAAGCACTTTCTTGTTGAATAGCGGTAAACCGGTACAGATTGTCTTTCGCATAATCGCTTGTGTCAAATCGGTCAATGTCCCGTTTCATCATTTCATACACATCCTCACACTCAAGTTCATAAATCAGACTGTCTGTATCTGTGTATAAAACTTTGCATTTTTTTGCGAAATTTGGAAGCATGTACCCATAATGAAAATCATACAAACATGTTTTAGATATGTCTAAAATACACATTCCTACATAAACAGGTTTAGAAAATTTAATACTCAATTTTTTTAGGTCAATAGCTACCAACTGATTTGAAAATATAGTGCGGCTATGGAAATTAGGTTTCGCGATTAAAGCCTCAGCCGCGTATCGTCCATCCCATCGTGTAATTAGTTTGACATCGGTGTGATTACGCACGTTCTCCATCGTCTTCCCCAAAACGGCGTTGTTCATTAATTTAAATAAATTTTTGGAAAATTCATTCGTGGCGTTCATGCGTAATCTAGTATTCAAATCGATGTAGTCATGTAGCCATCGGAATTGATTAAACTGTAGAACACGATGTATCTTTTTCAACTTTAGACCATGCCTCAAACATTGTTGTAAATAGCGATAATGTATCACATATCGCACTTTATGCTCGAGCGTGGCAAGCAGTTTCCTCTGCTTCTTACCCTCACGATTCGAGCAGAAAGGAAGGTCAGCGTGCACGTCATGGATTTCATGCGGATATTCCAAATCAACTTCTGAAATATATCCTGTGGAATCATCTGTCGGAATCGAATTGATGTCCAATTTAATTGCACGTTCCTCCTCGACCCATCGAAAACCTCCGTACGGTAGAGGTTGAGACATCGCCCAACCATACAAATTGTTTACATAAAAATACATCAAATATGTGGAAACTTTTGACGGATCATAGTGTAGGGAATATAAGTGGTGAAAATGATCAGTTTCCTTGGTAGGTGTATATATGGTTTATTCCTGTACTGCGTTTGACAAAAATCTCCTTCTTAAGACTAGCGCTCCCTTTTATACCCTTTCATACCCAATCCCACTCAATCACGCACTCGCTCACGCATTCACACATTCTTGCCACGTGCCGATTTTCGATCACGTAGCAAGGCCTATGACCAATCTTATCACGCCTGCATTTCATTCAAACGAACTGTCGCTCGGTCCAAACACTCTTCATTGGCAACTCTTAACCGAAACACACCAATCATGCGCACATAAACTCATTTCATATCTCCAGAATTCATTCTCACAATAGGAAGGTAGATATTTATTATTCGCGCGAGCATATCTGTGAGAGCATTGACTCAGTCCACCACGTATCCCACGCTCAATGAACAATAACATATCGACATCGGTCAACAATTCAAATTCAATATTGGTGTACTTCAACATCCCGTCCCACGTAAAACCAGGAAGAGTAAAATAATGTGCGGGGTCCAGATTGCAATTCCTTATACAGTTGTCACGGAAATTTTCAAAAACATCTGCTAATAACAATACATCAACTTTTAGAAACATGACCAAACTTCCATCGCGTGTAGATAGTCGACCTCGGAGATGTGGTTATCATGTAAACGATTGTAAAACAGCGCGCGCGCTGGTAAACATGTATCATCCAGTTTGTCATAAGATGTTACATAATCATATGGAAAGACGCCCTTTCGAGTGAGCAGATCCAAATCGCTGTCGGAAAGATGTCGAAATTGATTTCGTATAGTGTGCAAATTATTTTTATGCAAATATGAAGACAGCTTGTCGAGACTAGAGTTTAAAAACTTGAAGGAATCTATGAAACGGAACTTTACACACTTTTTATTTCTACCATCCGGGTCCTGATGGTTCCCTACGTGTTTTGTGAAAGACATATATCTCTCTTTCTTTAACGGTAACAGGTCTACCTTACCCTCGAATGTGTTAGTTTCTCGCCGATGAAACTCTTGAAAAACTCATGATAACTCCATTTTTCGTCGACAAAACTCTTGAAAACCTAAGAAAACTCACATTTCCGACGATGAAACTCTAGAAAAACTAAGTGTTACGTGCCAAGCACATATAAAAAAAATTAAATATAAAAAAAAGAAAGAGGAAGTTAAAATTCCAGAGTAGGCATCACACGTGCCCGATCTTACGACACGGTATCGATGAACCATTAGTCTGCAAAAACTGAATTTAAGCAACCGCGAATATTCTCCGAACAGCGGCCACGTTTCGCTCATAAGCAAAATTGCAATAGCGAGAGGCTGTGGATGAGGGCGGGTTGATGAACTTTGGCGGAATTCTTTGGACAGGAAACGGGTGATTTCCTAAGTGGGAAGAATGAGCACAGCTCTTGGAATTCCCCCCCTTAGCGCTTCCAAAATCAACAAAAAGGAGCAGGTAATCACCGCGAGTTGCAATCGTTAGTCAAATCGCGAGGTGCGTGGCGTTTTGCCCTTGTTGCTATTTTGAGCCAGAGTTCGTGTTAAACTAGTGAAATTACTTCATAGTTACCGAAGGACTCAATAACAAGAATTATTCAAATCCAAAATCAATCTTGAGATCGGAACCAATCTCCACCCTCATATATTAAATTCTTCTTTAGAGTATTTATCGTATTTATAGTATAGTGAAAACAGAAGTGAAAAGTTCATCAGCCATTCCTTCATCTTCGGGCTCCCTCAACATCAGAGCTAGCGAAAACAATTGCTTCCAAGATAGTATTCATTGGTGAGTTTCCATACTTATGTTAGCATCGCGATACGAGGACCCAAACATATGTTTATATGCTTGTCGGAATTTCCCTTGGGCCCATTCGTAAACTTAGCACGTTAGGAATTTACCAATCTAAGACTCCAACTAAAATAAGTATTGTAAAATTGTCATCCATTCTGGACTCCGATATTTCTGAACTATTCCGTGTAATTGTTTTTGTATAATGTAAAGAATCAATAGAACAGGCCAATAAGGTATTTATCCTCTATTCTGCGTTAACACCTATTTCATTCCTGACCTATGCGCGGATTCCGTATGGAATCTTAGATGATACAACCCATCCTAAATTAAATTTATTCAAGCGTTACATGCGGAACGGCTAACCGCTCGGCCCACGAAATAATTCCTTACGCACGTAGCAGGCTGAATTGGTGTCAGAAGTGGGATACGTATTGTCAATTAGCGCATGTGTTAGTGCAGAATAATTAAAGGATCGTATAGATTTCGAGATTCGCACACTGTTGCATAGATGGTTCAAATAATCAACATCAATTATAATTACACGATAGCGATTGCTGAATTTTCCTTCACTTAATTTATCAAAATGGCCACAAATTCCTCTCGTAATGCAGCAGCACAAGTTTCTGCAAATGTTTCATTGGACGAATTACACGTTACTAATTTGATGATGGCTTCTATGGCTGAATGCTTCACAATCCAACACAGTACATTAAACATTCCCTTTTTCGACGGGAAAAACATTCCCCTTAAAAATTTCTTAGGTGACGTTCAAAATGGTGCAGTCTATGTGCCACCAGCACTGGAAACTTCATATGTAAGGGCAATATTAGGAAAATTGCAGGGAACAGCGAGAGATAGTATTTGGGGTAAAAATTTTCAAAAATTAGATGATCTCATAAAACATTTAAAGGAAAGATTTGCGCCGGGTAAAACATATCCATACTACCATCACGAAATAGAAAATATCCGAATGAGACGCAGAGAAGCGGTCAGTCTCATTGCAGATCGATTAAATATCCTAATCAGCGGTGCTCGAGTCGCTTTAGAAGATAAATATGGAGAACGCGCTAATCAAATGATGGCTCCCGTAGAGGAATGTGCTTTAGAGGCTTTTATTCGAGGATTACCCGACGAAATTGCTATCGCGGTTGATTCGCGTGAACCAAAGAAAATACAGGACGCTGTAAAAATTGCTGCACGAATAGAAACCCGAATGAAATCAGGAATAATCCCCGGTGGTGAACCTTCGCGATTAATGTTATCACAACATTCAGTTCCGTATCCAGATTCTCGTGACTTACCTACCACCTACACAAACCGCTCCCAAACCTTGCGAGAGCAAGATTCGAGGAGTCCCAGTCCCATGAGAAATCCGAACTATAATCGCGCAAATTCACCGATTACCATTCTAAAATCTGCACGTCCTACATCACCTGTTCCTTACAAGCATCACCATTATCCGTTGCCACCGCATCCTTATCCATACTATCCACCGTATTTTTATCCACCAATGCCATATCCGCCTTACAGTCCAATATACGATCACCCTCAATCTTTCCATATGAATCCAAACTTGACTAATCATACTCTAACAAGAGCAAATTCTCCAACCCCAGTTCCTTCGCGAAGCATTGAACCTTCAAGATCCAACACACCCACTAACCAAAATTCCAGATCTTCTTCCCCTATCCCAACATTTGATCATTTTAACTCGAATTCGCCGAGAAGGAACAGTGAAAATTTAAACTCCCGAACAACTCGTCGTGCCGGCGCGACGGCGAGTTACTCGAATCAGGAGCGTCGAACAGTAAAATGTTTGGAAGCAGAGGAATCGTCTATTCCTATAAACGACAGCAAGAATCACCATTAATTAAAATATCTGCGAAAGAATTACGCAATAAATCTGGTTTATTTTTGGTTGATACCGGCGCAGATATAAATCTGATAAAATTAAATGCTTTGCACGAAGACGTCGAAGTAGACATTCAGGAATCAGTCTCTATAACTGGAATTACCCCGGAAAAATTGAGAACCTTAGGAACAACTACCGTTACACTTTTGGAACAACCAGTTAAATTTCACGTCGTTAGATCATCGTTTCCCTTAAATAATGATGGAATTTTAGGCAAAGATTACTTACGTCAAGAGCAGGCGGAAATCTCGTTCGCTCATAATACCTTGGTCACAAAAACTGAACCCATCAGACCTTTTAGGTTCATTGGGGAAGAACCAAATCAGAAATCTAAACGTAGTCCTCGTTCGCAAATTCTTACGATTAAAGCTCGCACTCGTCAACCGATAGCTATAGACGTGGTTAATTCAGAAATAAAAGAAGGATACTTGCCAAAGTTAGAATCAGTAGAAGGCTTATACATAGGCGAAGCAGCTGTTAGTGTACGCGATGGTGTCTGTCACGTATTAGCAATTAATACGTTGGAAGAAGACATACAGGTCGAAGTTACTCCACAAGAAGTAATTCCCTTTGAATACTATGATTTTCCCGAAGAAGAATATTTCGATTCAGACTCAGAAGTTCAAAATTTGCCCATAGTTCACGATAGGTTTTTCGAAATTCTAAAACGTTTGCGTTTAGATCACCTAAATGACGAGGAACGAGACCATATAATCGAAATTATAGAAGAATACCCAAATCGCTTTTATTTGCCAGGAGACCAATTACCTTTCACCCCGTTAATAAAACATACAATTCCGACATCAGATGATTTACCGATTAATACTAGACAGTATCGCTTTCCACCGGTTCACAAGGAAGAAATACATCGTCAAATTTTGACAAAATTAAACAATAGGATAATTAAACCATCAAATTCGCCTTATAATTCACCTCTCTGGATCGTCCCTAAGAAACCTGATTCTCAAGGAAGACCCAGGTGGAGAATGGTAATTGATTTTCGCAAACTTAACGAAAAAACGATAGGAGATGCATATCCGTTACCAAATATAACCGATATTCTGGATCAATTAGGCCAAGCTAGATATTTCTCGATCATCGATCTCGCGAGTGGATTCCAACAAATAGAGATGGATCCAAAGGATAGGGCTAAAACAGCCTTTACAACTCCTAATGGGCACTACGAGTATATCCGTATGCCCGAAGGTTTGAAAAATGCACCTGCCACCTTTCAACGACTTATGGATCAAACGTTACGTGGTTTGCAGGGAACGGAAGTTTTCGTTTATCTCGATGACATTGTAGTGTACGCAAAAACTCTTGAAGAACACGGAAAGAAAATTCGTAGATTATTTAATCGGTTAGAAAAAGCTAAATTAACATTACAACCCGATAAATGTGAATTTTTGAAAACTGAAGTAGCATACCTAGGACATATAATTAGTCAAAAGGGTGTAAGACCAGATCCAAACAAGATTATAGCAGTAAAAAACTTTCCTCGACCAAAAACAGCAAAGAATGTCAGACAATTTTTAGGTTTAGCAGGTTATTATCGCAGATTTATTAAAGATTTTGCAGCAAAATCCAAACCATTAACAGAATTGTTAAAAAAGAACGCGACCTTCGTTTGGGGAAAGGAACAAAAACGTAGCTTCCAGGAATTACGAAAAGCGCTCTGTAGAGGTCCAATTCTTCAATATCCAAATTTTGATAAGCCTTTCACTTTAACAACAGACGCCTCAGATTTTGCGATAGGAGCAATACTTAGTCAGGAGGTTGATGGAAACGATTTACCAATAGCTTATCTTTCTAGAACTTTAACAAACCCTGAGAAAAATTATTTCACCACCGAAAAAGAATGTTTGGCAGTATTATACGCAATTTTGCATTTTAGGCCGTATCTTTACGGTAGGAAATTCACGTTAGTTAGCGATCACGAGCCCCTGAAATGGATAGACTCCATAAAGGATCCAGGGCAACGTTTAATTCGATGGAGATTGAAATTGCGTGACTACGACTATAATTTCGTTCATAAAGCGGGAAAATTAAACACAAATGCAGACGCGTTATCCAGAAATCCTGTCGTTAAATTTAATCTCTCAGATACTAGCAGTACCGACTCTGACAGTAAACTTGAATCATCAAAAATTTTACCGATTCAAGAACAACCAGCAAAATCTAAATTTAGCTCAGCAGCAACCACATCTAGACCAATATCCAAATCAGTTTCGGAAGCACCCAGAAAACCAGGAAGGCCCATTGGATCGAAAAATAAACCAAAAATTTCAAACCCTTTAAATGTCAGTGCAATAGCAACTAGGACCCGAAATCAATTAAAACCCAACGCTTACATTCCACCACGACCTACAGTTCCATCGTCAGCAGATACGCCAGACGTAGATTCCGATAACTCGCATGACGAGTCATCAGAACCACCCATATTACGGAAAAGAAAAAGTGTAATGCCAAGCCTGGATCTACACAAGAAAATTACTTCTAAACATACGAAAGGGAAAACATTGGAACCAATTGCCGAGGACGTTCACACTGAAACAGTAGACGAGACAACAATAAACGCTGACACCATACTACTAGAATTACAACCACCAGCAGAGGACAGTGACCATGACGTTTTTCTAGATGACGAACGAAGACTGTCTATAAACAAACAGGAATTACATGATTCTTTCAAACGTTTTGACGAATCTCTTAAAGAACACAGCGAAATTATGGAAGAATCATCAGGTAATACTTCGGACACTGACGAACTAGACGACGTAGAGTTAAATAGTAGAATAGAAAAATTACTTAAACAATATGGAACAGAAGGACATGATAAATCAAAACCTGACTGTACACTGGAAACATCCGAGCAGACCAAAATTCATTGGTAACCCCATAGATCCACATTACCTACTCCTATTCCACATTCTAAACCATTGGCATTGTCAACTCCTTTTCCAGCTTCACCAATCAATACGAGACAGAATGTACTTCTACCAGGACACTTCAGTGAAACTAAATCAAAATCTGTTGGTATACCAAGGCGAATAATTCCAAGGACGGTATCAGGTAACGAGACGTACTGCACTGGCATCTAGCTGACTCAGGGAATTCCCCCGGATATCACACCTAGCTCTCCCGTAAATCTTTCTCGGAAACCACAGCGCTCTTCAAAGAAATTAATTAATATTAGCCGAGAAAATTTGACCTACTCACATGATAATTATGTTCACTTTATTTCTGCTGATTGCGAATTGACAACATCCGTAGGAAAATTGCTAACAGATATAGGCGCTATCAGCGTTGAAAATTTCAGAGAAATTAAACCAAAGGAAGGTCAAGTACTAATCACTAGACAGGGAAAGTACAAAATATTTAGCATCGTTGTGCAGAAACATCATTTTGACGAGACCTCCGTCGCGAAAATAAAAACCGGGCTTAGGAACTTAAAATTAATTCTTCCAAATTCCGATATTAATTCCTTTCGAATTTCAAAATCCGGTGATTATACCGATTCACTTACTCTCGAATCACTAAAGGAAATCCTAACAGAAATCTTCGAGGAAATCGACATCGAAATTACAATTTTCCTTGGGAAAATTCAAATTCCTCCCGAAGAACTTCGTCATAATATAATTTCAGAATTACATGAAGGCATAGTCGGCGGTCACAAAGGAGTAACTAAAACGTATCGTAGGATTCGCGAAAGATTCTATTGGCCAGGAATGAGGAATGATATTCAAAATTTCATTAGAACTTGCCATAGCTGTCAAGAAAATAAATTAATCAGAACAAAAACGCGTGAACCAATGATAATCACAGATACCCCTATAGAACCGTTTGCTAAAGTATCATTAGATACTGTGGGACCCCTACCTACAACCCCTGATGGCAATCGGCACATATTGACTATGCAAGATAATTTGACAAAATATTGCATCGCCGTACCCGTACCGGATATAAAAGCTGAAACAATTGCTCACGCGATAGTAACACATTTAATCTTACAATTTGGAGCTCCGCGTATTATATTAACCGACAGAGGAACAAGTTTTATAAACAAGATTCTAAAGGAATTAACAAAAATCTTCAAAATTCATCACGTAACAACGTCTGGTTACAGACCACAGACAAACGGTGCTTTAGAAAGGAGCCATATAGTATTAACGGACTATATAAAACATTATATAAATGATTTCGATGATTGGGATAAGTTAGTTCCGTTTGCCATGTTCTCATACAACACCTCAGTACACGAAGCCACTAACTTCACTCCATATGAATTAGTTTTTGGAAAATTAGCTCGTTACCCTAGTTCATTTCCCGAAGATGATGATATGCTAACGTATAATTCATATCTTCGTGAATTGATAATTCGACTTTCCGAATCACAAATATTAGCCGGACAAAATTTAATTTCTGCTAAACATAAGTCTAAAGGATATTATGATGAAAAGGCACGACCATTCCCAGGAAAAGTAGGAGATATGACTCGCGTTCTAGTAGAACCCAGGAAAGGAAAGTTCAGTACTCGATATCATGGTCCCTATAAAATAGTTGGAGTTTTGGAGAAAAATAATATTGTTTTGGAAGATGGTAATGGTAAAAGATTCATCAAACACGCAGATAAAGTAGAATTGGCTGCACAGTAATTTCCAAGTTCATAGAATACTAATCATTGATGCCTGATATTTGATAAGGAATGGCAATGGACTCGGCGATGCTTATCCTATTACTGGGGCTAGTAGCAGCGGTAAATTCGGAGGACAAATATCAAATTACTGAGCTGAAGAACAGTCCGGGATTATATTTTGAAAAAAATATATAAAAAGAAAATGAATCATATATACCCATGTATTTTCAGGATAAGAATAATTGCAATAGTTTTGTTTAGATAATACTAAATTTAAAAGATCAGGATGAGTTATATCGAATCACTTAAATCGATACTTGCTCGGAAATTTACTTTAAGGAATCACAAACGACTCAAAACAAGTACACCAGCACATAAATTCTGTTTTTATTAATCACAAATCATATATCAAAAGGAAATCCAAATAATTTGGGAGACACATTAATAGTATCTCCACTGAATTCAATCCACTATATGAATTCGATTGCAAATTGGACCAATTGGCAAAACAATCATCACAACGGAGAAGTTACATCACAACCAATTTCTTCAACTGGAGCAATACTACTCTGCAACCATATCATCATGCACATAATATTTTGGCCACTGATTAAGAAGAAGAGGAACAAGGAAGACTCACAATCAACAACATCAAGAAATCGGGATTGTCGATTACCAAACTCAGAATGTTACACTTAATTATTTTATATTAATTTTCTTCTATTGTTTTGGTTGAAAACTTGTTGCATGCATTTATTTATTGTTTATTATCTTTTATTATTTCACTCTTGTTTGATTAATATTTACATGACCGAGAAAATGGACTCTGTCGAAAATACCATGAATAGATTCAGGAGGAGCGGAAGGAACGTAGCGTATGTTACCTTCAGCACCACCGAGGAGGCCGGAGCACTATCATTCTGGGTGATGTCATTCGTACGCAAAAGCGAAAGACAAAGGAGACACTGAGCAAGTGAGCAGAGCTTGGCGTTCCCGGAGTGTCAACAACCTTCTCCAGGGAAACTCAACTGACATTGTCGGTTAACCAATAGCCTTATGGAAGTACAACATCCAACCTTTACTACTAGGCGGTAGTTCGATTTGGACCTACTCTACGGAAAATGGTCCTAGACAATCATTATAACTTGTCATCATCAACATAAATCACGGAACAACTATCAGAACCGAAGTTCTTCGTGGACTCGGAAATCTTTCGACTCTGCGGCACCCTTCGACAAGAAGATGTTAAGAAGCCAGGATGACGAGCTGGAGAGCATCCACTACATGACGTACCGGTCTCTGCCTTGCTGAAGCCTCTGTTATTACAACAACGGTCATCCTCGGAGGGATGCTGAATGGTTAGCGTATTCTCACGATTCTTTCATTTAAACGCGATAAATTAAATATTTTTTATTAGATCATCTGTACATTTTTCTAATAGTACTTTGCGAAATCCATATTTTTCTCATAATTTAGTTAAGCGAATCATGCACGAGCAATCAACCATTTTATGTAGAACCACCTGTTCAATAACCGCGAAAAATTGTATACATACGAACATCTCTCGAACTTAACCTACGGTTAAACATCATCGAGGACGATGATGATTCTAAGGGGGGAGGGGTGTTACGTGCCAAGCACATATAAAAAAATTAAATATAAAAAAAAGAAAGAGGAAGTTAAAATTCCAGAGTAGGCATCACACGTGCCCGATCTTACGACACGGTATCGATGAACCATTAGTCTGCAAGAACTGAATTTAAGCAACCGCGAATATTCCCCGAACAGCGGCCACGTTTCGCTAATAAGCAAAATTGCAATAGCGAGAGGCTGTGGATGAGGGCGGGTTGATGAACTTTGGCGGAATTCTTTGGACAGGAAACGGGTGATTTCCTAAGTGGGAAGAATGAGCACAGCTCTTGGAATTCCCCCCCTTAGCGCTTCCAAAATCAACAAAAAGGAGCAGGAAATCACCGCGAGTTGCAATCGTTAGTCAAATCGCGAGGTGCGTGGCGTTTTGCCCTTGTTGCTATTTTGAGCCAGAGTTCGTGTTAAACTAGTGAAATTACTTCATAGTTACCGAAGGACTCAGTAACAAGAATTATTCAAATCCAAAATCAATCTTGAGATCGAAACCAATCTCCACCCTCATATATTAAATTCTTCTTTATAGTATTTATCGTATTTATAGTATAGTGAAAACAGAAGTGAAAAGTTCATCAGCCATTCCTTCATCTTCGGGCTCCCTCAACATCAGAGCTAGCGAAAACAATTGCTTCCAAGATAGTATTCATTGGTGAGTTTCCATACTTATGTTAGCATCGCGATACGAGGACCCAAACATATGTTTATATGCTTGTCGGAATTTCCCTTGGGCCCATTCGTAAACTTAGCACGTTAGGAATTTACCAATCTAAGACTCCAACTAAAATAAGTATTGTAAAATTGTCATCCATTCTGGATTCCGATATTTCTGAACTATTCCGTGTAATTGTTTTTGTATAATGTAAAGAATCAATAGAACAGGCCAATAAGGTATTTATCCTCTATTCTGCGTTAACACCTATTTCATTCCTGACCTATGCGCGGATTCCGTATGGAATCTTAGATGATACAACCCATCCTAAATTAAATTTATTCAAGCGTTACATGCGGAACGGCTAACCGCTCGGCCCACGAAATAATTCCTTACGCACGTAACATAAGAAATCTCGATTTTTCGTCGATGAAACTACTGAAAAACTAAGCAAACTCAGCTTGTCGTCGATGAAACTCCTGAAAAACTAAGAAAACTCAGTTTTTGGCCGATTAAACTCTTGAAAAACTCATGAAAACCCCATTTTTCATCGACAAAACTCTTGCAAATCTCATGAAAACTCATTTTTTCAGCGAAAAACTCTTGAAAAACTCACGAAACCTCAGTTTTTCAGCGATAAAACTCTTGAAAAACTCATGAAAACTGAGCTTTTCGGCGATAAAACTCTAGAGAAACTAAGAGAACTCAGTTTTTCGCTGATGAAACTATTGAAAAACAAATGAAAACTCCATTTTTCGTCGACAAAAATCTTGAAAATCTAAGGAAACCCAGATTTTCGTCGATGATACTCTTTGAAACTCAGTTTTTCGTCTATGAAACTCGTGAAAACTCAGTTTTCCGTGGATGAAACTCTTGAAAAACTAAGAAATCTCAGTTTTTCGCCGATGAAACTCTTGAAAACTCAGTTTTCCGTCGATGAAACTCTTGAAAACTAAGAAAACTCAGTTTTGCACCGATGAAACTCTTGAAAATCTTATTTTTTCGTCTATGAAACTCATGAAAACTCAGTTTTTCGGCGAAAAACTCATGAAAACTGAATTTTTTGTCGACAAAACTCTTAAAAATCTAAGAAAATTCAGATTTTCATCGACAAAACTCTTGAAAATCTCATGCAAACTCAGTTTATGAGCGAAAAACTCATGAAACCTCAGTTATTCGGCGATAAAACTCTTCAAATTCTGAGAAAACTCAGTTTCTCAAAGACAAAAATCTTCAAAAACCAACAAAACTCAATCTTTCGGAGGTAAAACTCTTTAAAAACACTGAAAACCCAATTCATCGTTCACAATTTCGAACACTTACGAGGAGAGGGCATGAGATGATGCGCGAGTTTTTCGATGGGACTTTGAGGATATGTAGTACAGTCAATACTTTTCCCAAAAGATTAGCTTCCACTCCGCCCTACTTTTTCCAAAAAATGGGATTCAATTTAGACGTCGGTATTATACGTCTGTGCGACTTTTGCTATACATGGTGACCGTAGCGTAATCAGTCCCAAACCTACCGCCGAAGGGCAAGCACCCCGAGGACCGCACTGGGCATAACCGAGCAAAGTGAATAGCGAAAGTGACAAAACGTGCTGTGAACACTCCCAAGGAACCGGCTCATTCAACCAGTTGAGCAAATCAAACGTCGCGCATTAAGACGGAACCGCCAACGCCGTCAAAAAGACCTTCGGAGAATGAGCAACTTCCCCCCCCCCCCCATAAAGTCATGAAGAAGCAGAGAGCCACGCAGAATAGGAAAGTCCACGTCATTACGCCGGCTACCCTAAAAGACATGCTAATGAACACTAGCATAAATGACAACAAAAAGGCATCAAAAACCACCCAACACATGAAGCCATCTTCATCAATGGACTCAAAAAGCGCCGAAATGGACCACGAACCAAGCATCACCACAAGGAATTCCTTCGAGCTGCTGCAGAACGCCCCCGAGCAAGCACCACAAACGGTTAAACAACTGAAAATCCCACCACTAGTGGTAAACAGAACCCCGGCCAACTCCAGAAACTTCACGCATGAAATCAACAAAATTACAAATAGATTTCACATTAGATACACCGGCCGAACAACGCACATCCACCCCAAGAGCAAGGAAGACAACGCGAAGATTACATGAATGCTAAGAGAGCAAAACACAGAATTCCACACATTCGCCTACAAGGACGAAAGAAAAAGAAAGTTTGTCATCCACAAACTGCCAGCCACCTTCACCCCAGAAGAAGTCAAAGAGGACCTCTCAAACCAGGCCACAGGGATACATGAGGTATACCAGATGGCCCGAAAAGAATCGGATGGTAATAAAAAGCCACTGCCAGTGTTTGTCGTATCTACGGATCCGAAGACAACACTGGCCGAACTCAAGCAGGTAAAGGCCATCCACTACCATAAAATATCAGTGGAAAAATTCATTTTGCATAACGCAACAAGCCAATGATACCGCTGCCAACACTTTGAACATGGAAGCAGCCACTGCAACATAAAAAGGAGATGCGTGAGGTGCGGTAAGGACCACAGCAGCAAGGACTGCAACAGGGCATCCAACGAGCTCAAATGCGCAAATTGCGGCCTCCAACATGCCTCCAGCTGCAGGCATTGTAGCGCCAGGCTCGCATACATTGCGAAGAAAATGCAACCCGTGCCACCGAATGCCCCCTACAACCGAAGGACCCAAGAAGCCAGGCATACTACACCCGGATTATGTATACTAGTATACTAATCTAGGGCTAATCTTTATGTATACTACACCCGCTCGCCCATCAGGAACTTTTCAACCCACGGGGGATGCCCCTGCCTCCACCATCAGGGCCGCACGTGTCGATAGCCACTAACCCCCCCCTCGACCTCAATAATTTCATGAGCGGATTAGGCTCGCTCCACCAAGAACTCGAAGACCTTAGAATATTCGAACTCATCGAGGAGATCCGCAAAATGATCTCAGAACTCAGGACGGCTACCTCAGGAATTGATACGGTAAGAACCCTCATGAAATACGCGCACCTGTTCGATAAAAAATGTCCGTAAATTCAAAGAATCACCTCAACTTAATGATATACAACACCCGCGGATTAAGAAATCAAGTAATAGAACTCCAACATATATTAAAACACAACGAAATAGATATAGCCCTCCTTAACGAGACCCACCTCTCTGCGGAAACCACGGTTAAAGTACCTGGCTACATACTGCATCGAAAAGACAGACTGACCAAAGGAGGGGGCGTCGCCATTCTAATTAAACAACACATACCGCACGAACCAACCTCAATACAATCCCCCGACGAACACATCGAAACAATAGCCATCAAGCTTAGAATAAACAACAAACAACTAACAATAGTAGTATTCTACAACCCACCAAAAAACATCCTGAGCACAAACACTATCAAAAACATCTTCCACTACAATGGAGACATCATAGTAGGCGGGGACTTTAACGCTAGACACCAACTGCACCAGAAAAAACAAGAACGGCACAGTTGTACACGAACTAGTCACGAACACGAACATAAAAATAATCGCACCACATGACCCCACATTCACACCCCTCATACCTCATCCTAACCAACAGGGCAGGTATAGTGCATGACCCGAGGACAATTAACGCAGGATCCTCGGATCACGTACCCGTACTATTTACAATCACCCCACACTTGACCATCCACAATCCCAAAACACTTAAACCTAATTACGCAAAAACCGACTGGGAGGGTTTCAGAAAGGAAATCAATAATAATCTAGAGACAGCAAAACCAGCAATCAACACCACAGATGACATAGAGACAGAAATAGTAAAATTCACTAGAATCATCACGGAAGCAGCCGCAAACGCCACCCCGCTAACCCCTCAGGCATCCCCACTACCAACACTACCACCGCACCCCATCCAACTAAATGAAATGCACGAAAAAAATAACGAAAAAAATAAAATCAGATCACAATGGCAGCTTCACAGATCTAAACCTCTCAAACAAACATACAACAAACTCACAAAATCCGTCAAAACGAGCTACTCTGCTGGAGAAACCAAACATGGGACGACAAACTAACAAAAGCAAACAACAATATCAATTCCCTCTGGAAAATCACAAAATTTTTTAACCTAAGCAGAAACAATACCGTAGCAACACTAAAAAATACAAACACAACAGCCCACTCAGACCAAGAAAAAGCCAACCTACTTGCACAAAATTACGCGGACACACACAAGCAGGCAGCAAAGCGGGGCAACAAAGCATTTGCCCAACACGTCCACTCCTCAACAACAAAACAATTAAATACCAACGGACCACCAATCACACCTACCTCAGAGACACAGATTAAACAAACCACTCCAAGAGAGCTAATGGCATTAATACTCAAACTCAAAAACAACAAAGCACCAGGCATCGACAACATTCCAAACATAGTCGTCAAAAACCTACCAAAAAAAGGCATAGTAAGACTCCATTACACATTCAACGCCATCCTCTACCACCAACACTTCCCATCGACATGGAAATGTGCAAAAGTCATTCCAATCCTCAAACCAAACAAAATCCCGTCTGCACCAGCCAGCTACAGACCCATTAGCCTCCTACCAATACTCTCAAAAATTACGGAAAAAATTATCTTAAATAGACTCAGCAAAACATTGCATGACCTCCACATAATTCCCGCAACACAGTTCGGGTTCCGCAGCAAACATTCCACTACCCACCAGCTTGCCAGAGTCACGAATGACATTAAAAACCAAATGTTACATAAAAGAACTACAGCTCTCCTCTTACTAGACACCGAGAAAGCCTTCGATTCAGTATGGATAGACGGACTTATATTCCAGATGTTATCTAACAAAATACCCAACACCTATTGCAAATGAATTCATTCATACCTAACAGATCGAAAAATACAAGTCCAAGTAGGCAACAGCACTTCCATCACCGAGCAGGTAGTAGCTGGCGTCCCACAAGGGTCAGTCCTATCCCCGATCCTCTTCAACATCTTCGTAGCGGATATTTTCAGCAACCTACCCCCCCCCCCCTAGTGCACATCGCAGGCTTTGCCGACGACCTCGCGATCTACACATCGAGCTCCTCCACCACCAAAGTCATCAACAGAGTGCAAAATGCAGCACACCTAATCATTGCAAAGTTAGAGAAATGGAAGCTGAAAATAAACGCCAACAAAACTGAAATCACCCTAATCACACGAAAAATAAAAACACCCAAACAGATTAAAATCAGGAACACATCCATACCTATTAACAAAGCTATAAAATACCTAGGGGTATACATAGACAGCAGGCTAACTTGGAAAGACCACATCACCCACGCAAACAAATGCGCACTTATGAAAACAGGAAGATTTTACAACCTATTAAGATCACCAACTCTAAGCCAAAGACTCAAACTGCTAATTTACAAAGCTTACATCAGACCCTCGATCACATATGCCTGCCCTATCTGGCACACGGCATCGCACTCACTCACACAGAAACTGCAAGTCACACAAAATAAAGTACTATGAATATCCGGAAACATTCCCAGAGACACACGAATAACAACGATACACACGAACAATAAAATCCCCCTATTACACGAGTACATCGACACAACCACAAAAACCTTCCACATTAAGTTAGATAACCACCCCAACCCCCTCCTCCAGGATGTCCATACACGCAATAAAACTAAATGGGGTAGCCGTACCTAAGCGTCCACTCATGCCTTTCGGCAGCCAACCGATCCGCCGATCGCCTAGCTACAACAACCCCGAAATCATACAATTTAAGTAAGACATGTAAATATAAATGTAAGCAATGTACATATTGTAAATAAAGCACTAACATCACTAACATAATATTAAGAGCCCCCCCCCCGAAAAGTTGAAAATATGTTACTAGAGTAAGGCCCCAGGGCAGGAATCTAATAATTACATGTAAGGAATAATGGTCAACGAATATTGTACAACCAAGTTAATAAACAATGTTTAATCGTAATCGTAACGTTGATCGTTACGTTAAGCGTAATGGATAGCGCTCCTGCCTCGTACGCTAGCGGACGCAAGAGCGAATCCACGCTCGTTCGAACATTAAAACTTCTTTAAAGTAAAATTTGTTTCTCCGATTTTGTACATATATATATAGAAAATCTGAGTTAGCGGACGGCGTATTTTATTTTAAGATATTATTGATTGAAAATTACATTATCAGTAATAAACCAAGTGGATATGTAAATGAAAAATCAAAACTAATTGCAAAGGTTCTAGCCGGTTAAGGGGGTCAAAAGTGCCCCTAAACCAAATTGGACTTGCGATAGGTCATTCGATAGCTAATGAGAAAAAAACAATCTGTGCCAAGTTTCAACTTTGTATCTTGACTGGGGGGGCGGGGGTAGTAAAGGGCAAAAAACGAAAAATCACGTTTTTGTTCAATTTCTCCCAACTGAGTGCATGACAAATTTTGAAGAAAATTAGTGGCACGTCAGCTAGTGATATACATATTATAGAATTTTTTCAGATTTTTATGTTGCAGATCCAAGCTGTGAAAAATAAAAAACGCAAAAAAATGTCGAAAAATGCCGATTTTGTATTGAAGGAGTTGCAGAACTATAATTATATAATTTGAGTAAGTAGGTATTAGTGATAGTATTGCTTTAATTTTTTTAGATTTTTTGGTTAGGTGCGCCGTAGTTAAAAAAATTAAAAACCGGTTTTTTCGGTGTTTTTTGCGTGTCAGATTGACTTACAGGTCGAACTTTCGTATTATTCTCTATTAAAGAAATGTTTGTGCAGTAATCAATGTTTTTGCATGCAGCAAAGCAATATAGCAATTAAGGAAACTAAATAAATAGTTCGACCTTTTTTTTTATACGAGGGGAAATCTTCATAGACACACCGGTCTCCCCTGGGGGGGGGGGGGGGGGGGGGATAGTGCCGGATTCTTACCGGCTAAAACCCCTCGGTGGACTTCAGCCCTGGCGCTTTTGGGGACCCCGAGGCCCTCTAGAGAACTCTGCTCGGGAACGATAGTTCGACCTATAAGTCAATCTGACACGCAAAAAACACCGAAAAAACCAGTTTTTAATTTTTTTAACTACGGCGCACCTAACAAAAAAATCTAAAAAAAATTGAGAGCAATACTATCACTAATACCTACTTACTCAAATAATATAATTATAGTTCTGCAACTCCTTCAATACAAAATTAGCATTTTTCGGCATTTTTTTGCGTTTTTTATTTTTCACAGCTTGGATTTGCAACATAAAAATCTGAAAAAATTCTGTAATATGTGTATCGCTAACTGACGTGCCACTAATTTTTTTCAAAATTTTGCATGCTTGCACTCAGTTGGAAGAAATTGAACAAAAACGTGATTTTTCGTTTTTTGCCCTTTACTACCCCCCCAGTCGAGATACAAAGTTGAAACTTGGTACAGATTGTTTTTTTTTCATAAGCTATCGAATGACCCACCGCAAGTCCAATTTGGTTTAGGGGCACTTTTAACCCCCTTAACCGGCTAGACCCTTTACGAAAGTAGGATGTCAAACCTAAAAAACTCTGTATCGCTTTCACCGAACTTGGCTTTGGAAAATGCTGCACCGCATTAGTTTTTTCGACCGAAGGCTGAATACAGCCATTTTCAATAACATATCCGACATAATTTATTCGAGTCTGAAGGAAGGTGCATTTCCTCCAATTAAAAATTAGCCCGTATTCGCTCGCAACATCTAACACACATTTCAATCCAGCCATTGCCCGCTCGTTATCAGCTGCAGGAAAGACCAAATCGTCCATGTACACCAATACTATCTTTTTAGCAATGAGATCTGTTTAGGATAACCGCGAATGTCGGGTGATCCAAATAATGCAGCCTGTAGTATGCCGCTTAATTCTTTATTTTAAAAACAACAAACTCAACAAATATATACACGAACACTTAGTTGAAGTAAGATGTATAAAATCGTGGTGTCGAGACTTGTTCTCGACTAAGTACAACCAATCTCCTTCCAATACTCTTTAAAATTCTATGAGAATCTACTCTCCTCTCGTGTCGGCAGCGCGAGTAATAATAAAACCTAAAAACCATTACAGGCTTGAAAATATATACTAATAGGTACCGCCCTCTCACACCTACCCTGCTTCCAAAAACCGCCCTCGGACCCCTTCAGGAGGCGGGCCCTTTCGTCAAGGTACGGCCCAGGAATTTCCTGAACTTTCCTCCTACCCAGGTGACCTCAAGATCGCGCCCGGTCGGGGCCCGGCCAGGGTCCGGCCGGGGGCTCTCAGGAGGTCTGATAGGGTAGTGTGCAGGCGCAACGGTCCCGTAGAGTTTATGATACGACTATTGCTATTGAGTCCGGAAGGTCACATCTGGAAGGACAGTCCAAAAGTTCTCAATCCTGAGTATAAGTCCTTCCAGATGTAAAGCCTTCATAAAATAGCTAATTATGAAGAGCATGCACAAGGAAATGGTTAATCCTCAAAAATAGCGTTCAAGTCACGTCCGTATCATAAACTCTGATTAAGAATACCTTACAATATGTACGGCTTGGTCGCACAAGATCTCTAAAAATAGTCAAAATGTATTTTTGAAATATAGGCGGTGCTATGCATAACCCAAATGGAACACGTAAAAATTCAAAATGTCCATCTGGTGTCACAAACGCAGTATACTTCACGGATGACTCCTCGAAAGGCACATGAAAGAAACCTTGTTTCAAATCTAAGGGTGAAAATATATTTGCGCTCTGTAATTGGTCAACCTGTTCTTCGACCAGAGGCAGCGGAAAACGCACCTTCATAATCTTCTCATTGAACTTTCGGTAGTCAACGCAAATTCGACTTGACCCATCCCTTTTTTTTACTAATACAATAGCACTAGCTTAATCTGACTCCAAAGGCCTAATAATACCCTCCGCTAACCAGGATTGTATTTGAGAATCGACCTCTTCTTTTTCTTTTATCGAAAGGCGTCGCGGCCTATGAAACACGGGAATCTCGTCTCTCAAAATAATCTTTAATTCAACCCCAGTTTCTCTTTTCTTATACGGCTCATACGATTCAATCATACCAGTTACACGCGTCCGGAGATTCGGGTCTTCAATATGCGATAAATCTCATTCCCGCTCATCGGCTGTAATGTTTATACTATATACTTCAGGCACACTGGATACACTTCGCTTATTTTTACTTATACTAACGTTCCCATTCAAAATGCGTAATTCAACATCACGTAAGAACGCAGTACCTATAATCATATCGTGTGACATCAACGTATCTGGAACTACATGCGCGCAAACGTCATACTCATCATCATCGATACGAATCTTAAAGCATGTTTCCCCCAATGAATAATTACTATCGGACCCTATACCGCTAAATCGTATTCCACGGCCTATCATCGGAGGCAATCCAATTGTTACATAATGTTCGGCTCGGAATAGGTTTATATCGCTTCCGGTATCAATCAAGGCCGAAAACTTATCCGTATCCAAAAAATTCTTTACAATGTTTCTTATCCCTTATCGCTACAGCATTACAATTCTTACTTTCATTTTTGTCTACACTCGAACATTTAGACGCAAGGTGACTCTACTTTTGACATTTAAAACACTTTACCTCTTTCTCCTTGGACAGGCATTCCTCGCTCGCATGTCCTTTTGCACCGCAATAGAAGCAACGCTTACCGTCCCTACCTGGTTTTCCTTTAACCTCACTTGGAAGGTATTTTCTGCCTCGCCGTGTTCCGCTCGCTGTACGTTCTTCCTCCCCACTCTCGGCAGTCTCCTCGTCCTCCTCGGAATCCTCCGCCGATTCGTTTTTGTCTCTGCTCATGGCTTCTCTTAGGCGAGCTCTCAACGCCGCCTTATTCCCATTTGTCCGCAAATTCATCCTCCTTAATTCCTCCTGCAATTCTTTTAATTTCATGCTGTCTATCGCCGGTTCTTCGGTAACTCTTGACCCAGAGGGTCCAACAGTTTCATTCACTTCATCTCCCGACATATTTGTTGAGCTTATCTGTTTCGCGATTCAAAATCTCAGCGCAATAAGCACATTCACTATTCGCAGCTTTCACTAGGTTCACAATTCTCTCTCTATCTCTTCACGCGAAGCACGCGTCTCACTATGCAATCCGTAGCAAACATTCCCGTAATAGATCCCCTAATAGATCCCGGACGAGCCCCTAAAATTTGTAGGATTTATTTGATAAATACAGGTTGTATATAATTTGACCTCGTGCATCCGCTCCCGAAACCAAAACTCAACTGTCTCCCGAGACGCCTTCACTTTCTCTTTTAAAACAAAAGACGACTCGCCTTGCACACACGCACACACACACACACCGACGCAAGCATACAAACGCACGCATACCGCGTCACTCGCCATGCAACACTCATGCATTCTTCCGCACATCCTACATAATTTTTCGACGATAAAGCTCTTGAAAACTAAGAAAACACAATTTTTCGACGATAAAACTCATTAAAATCGAAGAAAAGTCAGTTTTTCAACGATAAAACTCTTTAAAAATGAATAAAACTCCATTTTTCAACGACAAAACTCTTGAAAAACTGAGGAAACTTATTCTTTCCACGATAAAACTCTTGAAAAACCAAGAAAACTCAATTCTTCGCCGACAAATCTCTTGTGTTTAGGCGCAATCAACTAAGACTACCACAAGGTTTTGTATTTGTTGATTGCATCACCCGTCAACTTAATGTTGGGTGAAATATTTGTAACTCTACTTGGACACGGAACTTAAGTTTCGTAATAAGAATGATTTCTTCGGTTTAGATGGTTTTTTAATGCGTCTTGTTGGTTTAGTGGTTTGTACAAATCTGATTCTCTTCGGCTGACGGAGTTCTTTCGAAGAGAGGGAGTTCGCGTTCTCGGGAGTGGGTTGATGTTCAGGAATTCTCATTGGCCGAACCTGTACGGAATTTTCTAATTGATTAATGCTCTAAGTGGGTAAAAAACGTGGCGTTGAAGATAGACGTCATTTCCGTGGACCTTGGGTCTTTCCCCGCGGCCCCAGGAGTGACTTCACCTTCTGCAGCTGTCTCAGGTACTTTTGACCAGGGACAGTGCTTCGAAATTAATTAGTTGGAATCCTTCCGTACAGATTGTGTCGGGTGTAATAAACGCATAAAGCCTATAGCTTTGAATGCATGCAAGAATTTAAAGATAGTTTGGAGTTTAAACGATGACAGTAGGTAAACAGATGTTTGAGAAAGCAAAACGGTGGACAAAAGGTCTAGTATATTTGCTGGCTTTGTGAGGATATTGATTTCTTGAACTGAACAATTATTTAGTGCAATATAAACTGGTTTCGTCGCAACATCTTGAAAAACTAAGAAAACTCAATTTTTTAACGATAATACTGTAACGAGTGGAGTATGGATGTGAATCTGTGAGTGTGTGTGGCTATCACCTAAACAGTGGAATGCTAGAGCGTGCCGTGTGGCGTGCGAAGATTAGGGCAGAGAATGTTTGGAGGCGGATAAGTTAAGACGTACGACGAAAGAGCGTATTATTTTCATTGTTAATTTCCTATATTGTATTCCTCAGTTTTGTTTTTAAATATACCCTATCTCATAGTTTTATTTTAACCATTTTAGTGCCAGGCATTTTACGGACTACATGCGAAGAATGCCACGGGCCGATTTGATATGCGCGCTTATATGAATAGCAGGAATATAAGGAACAAAATTCCGATTTCCTGGAGGAAAATTTTACTATTTATTCCTCTGAAACTTAAAGAATATGGAATATAATGTTGTGCAGCAAAATTTTTAGTTATAAAATATATTTAATTCAAACAAGGCTGAGAAAAAGTCCCTCAGCACGAAAGCCCGCCACAACGCATCGGCCCGTGGCAGTTTTCGCACGAGGACCGCGGCCGATAGATCGGCCCGCTGGCACTAAAAGGGTTAAATACATATGTATTCATTTTTAATCCTACAATACTATTAAAAAAAACTAAGAAATCCCAGTGTTACAAACATGATAATCTTGGAAAAACTAAGAAAACTCAATGCTTGAAAGATAAAAGTCTTAAAAAAGCAATGAAAACTCAATTCTACGGCAACAAAACTCTTGAAAGACATTGAAAACCCCATTTCTCATCGACAATACTCTTGAAAATCTCATGCAAACTCAGTTTTTCAGCGAAAAACTATTGAAAAACTCATGAAACTCAGATTTTCGACGATGAAACTCTTGAAAAACTAAGAAAACTCAGCTTTTCACCGATGAAACTCTTGAAAATCTCATTTGTTCGTCTATGAAACTCATGAAAACTCAGTATTTCGTCTATGAAACTCTAGAAAACTCAGTTTTTCGTCGATGAAACTCTTGAAAACCTACGAAAATTCAGTTTTTCACCGATACAGCTGTTGAAAAAACTATGAAATATCAGTTTCTGTATGACAAAACTCTTGAAAATGTAGGAAAACTCAGTTTTTCCACGTTACACCCGTTACAAATCTAAGAAACCTTGAATTGTTGATGACGAAACTCTTCCGAAATTTAGAAAACACAGTGTTACAAAGACAAAACTCTTCAAAAACTCAGAAAACTCAATCTTTCGGAGGTAAAAGTCTTTAAAGACACAGAAAACCCAATTCTTCCCCGACAAATCTCTTCAAAAAACTTGGAAAACAATTTTTCCACCATAAAACCCATGAAATCTAAAAAACACAATTTTTCGACCATAAAACTCTTCAAAACGAAGAAAACCCAATTTTTGCCGATAAAACTCATTAAAATCCAAGAGAACTCAGTTTTTCAAAGACAAAACTCTTCAAAAACCAGGAAAACTCAATCTTTCGACGATGAAACTGTTTAAAAACTAAGAAAACCCAGTTCTTCGCCGACAAATCTCTTGAAAAAGCTAGGAAAACATAATTTTTCGCGGACATATCTTTGAAAGCTAAGAAAACACGATTATTCGACGATGAAAGGCCTGATAAACTAAGTCAACTCGGTTTTTCGATGACAAAACTCTTCAACATCTAGGAAAACTCAGTTTTCCCACGATTCAAGTCTGAAACTAGTGAACAATCGGGTAAACTACGAAATCAGTGGGGATCCCACTCCAAACCGTACGTTTTCGATAAAACTAAGTGTTCGAGATTGTGAGAGATGAAACTCCCAATGCGAAACTTGATCTAAAGTTTCGGAATACACGAAATACGATTTCTCGTTTCCGAAACAGTGAAATCGCGTAAAAAGGGCGAACTATCGCCTAAAGTATGAAATCTGTTGGGATACCATTAGAAACCCGACGATTTCGATGAAACTAAGTGTTCGAGATTGTGAGCGATGAAACTATCGATGCGAAACTTGGTTTCACGTTTCCGAATACACGAAATACGATTTTTGTATCTCGACTGGGGGGGTAGTAAAGGGCAAAAAACGAAAAATCACGTTTTTGTTCAATTTCTTCCAACTGAGTGCATGAAAAATTTTGAAAAAGAAATTGTAATGCAAAAAAAATTAACCTAAGTGGGATGCGATCCTACAAAAAAATTCCGCAGCGTTTCAACAGCTTGACGCTTTGCCACGGGACCACCGCACCACTTGAAAGTATTCTTTACGCTCTAGGCTCTAATAGCACAGTAATTCCAATTTTCTCTATTTATTTAGTTTCCTTAATTGCTATATTGCTTTGCTGCATGCAAAAACATTGATTACTGCACAAACACTTATTTAATAGAGAATAATACGAAAGTTCGACCTATAAGTCAATCTGACACGCAAAAAACACCGAAAAAAACGGTTTTTAATTTTTTTAACTACGGCGCACCTAACCAAAAAATCTAAAAAAAATTAAGAGCAATACTATAACTAATACCTACTTTCTCAAATAATATAATTATAGTTCTGCAACTCCTTCAATACAAAATTAGCATTTTTCGGCCCCCCCTTAACCGGGTAGACCCTTTTGGAATTTTAAAATCTTTCGCGGAAACGCGGAAATGGGGCGAACGAGGAGGGTGACCGCTTGCTTTTGAGATTACTCTCGGAACGATCACGGTCTTTCGGTAATCGGTCGGAAAATATTTTAACTTGTACTTACTCGTTTGAAGATTAGTAGATGCTTTGGCGGACGTGAAATTGGCTTAAGCGCGGATCGCTCGGCGTCAGGAGCGCGTTGTTGTTATTCAGGCCCTCAATGGTCCCTTGTATCGTATCGGTGTCCTGATGCTCCGTGGAGGATGATGTGCGTGGTTTGTCGAAACTGATTGGAATTAATTTATACGGGATAAAAGGAGGTAGTGGAGGAGGATTCTATGTAGGTTTTCTAATGATTTGCTGGGAGATATTAGGCATGGAGCAGAATTTGTAAGTAGAAGAATAAAAAAATAAAGAAGGGATACGTATGCGTTTGTTTTGTTATAACCAGCGTTAGTCGGCCTATCTTGCCCGCTAGCCAACACTGTATTATATCGTGTGTAGATATTTGTATGTATGTATAAGAGTAGAATTGAAAATTAAAGATGGAATAAAAGTGAATTTAATAGGGTGAGGTGTGTGGTAGTAGATTGCTTGGGGATCTGGTAAGGTTACTTGAGTGAGTACTGCACTGATTTTGACTTAACTTAGAGTATATTCAAAATGTGCGAGCGCCTCGAGTGGAATCGATTGGGTTTTTTCGTAATTACTCAGTTCTTTGAATTCCGCTCGTGGAAGTTAACCGCTGGATCGTTGTGATCGAGGAACGGAGCGAGAACGGGAAGGCAAGTTTTAAATAAGTGCAATGTGTTCCAGTTCAACACACGTAATTGAATATATTGTTAATTAAACGGATTAAACGACGAGAATAGTCGTATTTGTACGGAGATCCTTCGAATATCGCCGGATAACGAGAATAAGAAGACGGCGTTGCGATATCGAACAGACCCACGAAGATTAACTTGTAACGGATTACGGTAGCTTGTATATCGGACGGAAATCGGTAAACGACTAAATTCAAATACGCTGACTCGTTAGCACTCAAGCCGAAAAACGGGCTACCCGAACAAAGGGACCGGCTGCCAACACCCGTTGCCAGCCAGTACGGATTCAAAACAGACAAAGCCTGGTAACGGACAACGTGCTCGGTAACCGCAAATTGATATAAACAGACTAAATCTCTACCTTTTTTTTCCTGTTCGGGTCGACTTCTTTGACTCGGCTCTAACGGTCAGAACAATGCGATTAAATTTCTCGAAGTATTCCCGAACATACCGCTCGCCTCGAATGTAGCACATTCGAAAAAAAAAAAAATTTTTAATTCCGATACAAACGTAAATGGCTGAATCCTAGTCAATTAAAATTAGTAACAATTAACATCGAATGGGAGAGGGTGGAGCGCATTACGGTTAATCCCCGCCCGCCGTGATATCTTCGGATGCGGAGTGGGTATTAATATCTACCGGCAAGAAGCATAATTTTACTATCGGCCGTTTATATTCCGATTTCGCGGTCTTGACGGTCACAACACGAATGAAACCGTCGCTTCCGGGGTGACATGCCGTAATGCGTCCCAGTTCCCATCGACACGGTGGCAATAGCGGATTGCGGATTAAAACTATTCGCCCTGTTTCCGCTAAATTTTGCACAGTGCGCCATTTGGGTCGTTGATGCAAAGAGTGCAAGTAGTCATTTGACCAAGACTTCAAAAATTCTTCCGTTGCCTTCTGTACCAGTTGCCATCGGCTCAATCGATTATCGTCTTTGGTGATAACGGAAGGTTCCGTAACGGTCTTTAAAGAGGAGCCCACTAAGAAATGACCCGGAGTCAAGGCGCAATAATCGTCGAAATTTTCGGAAAACGGAGCAATCGGTCGGGAGTTCAAACACGCTTCGATATTGCAAAGTAATGTCGACATTTCTTCGAAAGTGAGCATTTTTGCTCCAATAACGCGCTTGAGGTGATGTTTAATACTCCGCACCGCGGCGTCCCAGAGCCCTCCAAAATGAGGAGCAGAGGGGGGGATAAAATTCCAAGATATCTGATCGGTGGCTAACGTATTGATGAAATTCGGATCTCGGGATGCAACCTTGATGGCGGATGTCAACTCTCGGTCAGCCCCACGAAACGTCGTACCGTTATCGGAGAACATCGCAGACGGTATTCCGCGACGGGCGCAAAATCGTTGAAACGCAGCTAGAAACGCATCAGTGGTATAATTACTGACCAGTTCGATATGTATCGCCTTCGTCGCTAGACAAATGAAAACAGCGATGTATGCTTTATTAGATCTGTATCCACGCCCAGGTGCGGTACGGACTTGAATAGGGCCAGCGTAATCCACTCCGGTGTGCAAAAATGCTCGGGAGGGTGGTGATACGCGGACAGCCGGCAGATCTCCCATTAGCTCTGACGGCACCGAAGCCTGTTCGCGGGTACATTCCAGACATTTATATAGAACCGACCTCACAGCAGTTCGACTACGTAATATCCAAAATTCTTGGTTTAGAAGAGCTCGGGTTAGACGGGACCCTGCGTGCAAACCTCTCAGATGAGCATGTCGGATAATTAATGTCACTACTGGATGTGATTTGAGCACGATGGGTAATTTTTCGGCTGCTGAAAGGTTGGAATTTTGCAATCGGCCTTTCACCTTGATTAGTCCATCAATCAAAACTGGATTGAGGGCTCGCAAGGCGCTTTGACGAGATATTAGACGTCCATTTTTTAGACAATCAAGTTCGGCAGCGAATAGTTCGCTCTGTATTCTTCTCAACCAAAAGAGTTTAGCATTTATTATTTCCGAAGGGAGTAAGGCAGTTGAAGTCCGATCAGCGAGATTTTTCGGTCCTTTCGGTGCGAATTTGAAAGCGGAAAAGAAATTTCGAGTCTTATGTATAAAGCGGAAAATGTACGCGGTAACTCTCAACAATTTGGGCCAGGATGAAAATCTTGTTCCTAAATCCTCTTGGATTATAGAAGTTGACAGCGTGGGATGGGAGAGTTTCTCTTCGGGAACATTGGTTTCTAGGTTGGATAGCAACTGCGGCCAATGTTCTTCCGATTGGCTGAGCCATGTTGGTCCTGTCCACCATAATGGATGTGACAAAAGCTGTTCAGCGAAAATGCCGCGAGAGGCACAGTCGGTTGGGTTGTCGTTGGTGGGAACATGTCTCCATGTTGCGGCGGGAACTAGCGAATGAATGGTGGCGACGCGGTTGGCAACAAATGTCTTCCACGTTGCCGCTGGTTTTCTCAACCAAGCTAGTGTGATTGTAGAATCACTCCAGCAATAACATGGCAATGGGGGTCCGTCTAAAGACGTACAAATGTAGTGCATAAGGCGGGATAGAAGCAATGCAGCGGAAAGTTCCAATCGCGGGATGCTTTGCGTCTTTAACGGAGCGACCTTTGATTTGGCCATTAACAAGGACACCGTTGTGGTTCGATCAACGGAAATGACTCTCATATAAACGGTGTTCTAAATGAGAGAGGGACTTCATAGCCCGATTACGGGATTGGCCAATCGGAATAGGAGGTCCGCCATTTTTCAATGGTAGACGAACGACATAACGTCCATCAGATTTTCTTGAATGGGTTGCGAGGAAATGATTTTCGCATTGTTGCTCATCGGGAGAGAGAAACGAACGAGACGGTACTTCTTCAATCTCCCAAAACTGTTGGAGTTGTGGAGATAAATCGGAATTCACGTTACCATGAAGCACGTGGAAGGACGGTAAAGCGGAATTATGCGTACTACCTGATGGACCAGACAAGACCCATCCCAACGTAGTTCGTTGAGCAATAGGCTCGTCCTTTTTTCCTTTGATGATCCCGTCAAGAATCAATAAACCATATAAATCGGCTCCCACGATCATATCAATTGTGTCAGAGCTAGTGGGATTGGGATCGGCTAAATCGAGACCATTCAGATGCGGCCATTTTTTGGTGGTATTAGCTTTACTGGGAATGTACTCGGTCAGCGACGGCAATACTAACGCGGTGGTAGCATACATCGGTTCATCTGTCGATCGCGGCGAAATTTGAATTTGTACGGAGTGACGAGCTGATGTTCTGACGTCGCCCACTCCAGTTATACATACGGCAATTCGATTGCGATTCAAACGCAACATTTGAGCTATTTTGTTAGTCACAATCGAGACGGACGATCCTTGATCTAATAAGGCACGAACTTGCACAGAGCGCCCGAGCGAGGAGTGAATGCGAATCCGAGCGGTCGCTAGTAAAACAGGACAGCGTCGGAAATCCGATGGGATCGTAGAATGCGACGTTATTGTCGTTTCGAGAGGTTGAATAGAACTCGAAGTCAATGATTTCGGGTTTGATTCCTCGCACGGGCCTTCTGAGATTGTGTTGAAATGCAACATAGAATGATGTCGATGGTTACATACTCTACACGAACGAGGATTCGAACAATCCTTCACAGTGTGTTTCGGATTGAAGCAGTTAATACAGCGATTACAAGCTTTAATGAATTCGAAACGTTGCTGCGGTGTTTTCGAACGGAAATTCGGGCATTGATTTAGAAAATGACTAGTTTGACACAGCGGACATTTGAAGGAAGCTATATTTGATGAATGAGCTGTAACAGTTCGTGATTTAACGGTTTTGGTATATCGATTCTCGTTTTTCTGATCTGCTAACGGTGCGACGGGAGCAATTACCTCTAACGCGTGAAGGCGCGATAATACGAATTTGTTCAATTCTTCTAAAGTCGGATATTCTTGAGAATCTCCTAACGATAATTCCCAAGCTCTTCTAGTACCTTTATCTAATTTTTGAGTAATGAGAAAAACGAGAATGTCGCTCCATTGGTCAACTGGACGATCTAGGTTTTTTAAGGCTTGAATAGATGAATTCGCTATATCTAATAAATTTCGAAGAATTTTGGAAGATTCGGAAATTGACTGCGGAAGATCGAACAGGCTTTGTAAATGCAAATTAATTAATTTACGCTTATTTTCAAATCTAGATTTTACCAAATTCCACGCAATTGGAAAATTGGATTCGGTAATTGATAAGTGGTTGATTGACTTACTTGCATCTCCAATTAAGCTAGTACAGAGATATTGCATACGTGATACATTCGACAGCTCCTTATTTTCGACGATCAATGAACTAAAACGGTCCCGGAAGCTTTCCCATTGAAGAAGATTTCCATCAAACGTTGGCAGGTTGATTCGGGGCAGAGTTGGCGCCGATCGGGTGGAGGTGTCGATTAGAAAGCTGTCGTCTTCGGCTTGTCGAGATGAGGATGCTTTGAACGATGCAAGAAGCTCCGCCATGAAGTCTGAGGCGGTATCAAAATTTTCTTCACATTGAAGAAACTGCTCTTCTTTGAAGTAAGCGATGCTTTTACGTTCGGCATCCGTCGCTTGAGCATCCAACAAGGCATGAAATTTTAAACATCTTGAGAAGTTTTCCTTCAACGTTGATAAACGATTTTGAACAATAGCAGCGGTCCATTTCTGTTTACCCATTTTCTTTAAATTCGGTAATGCCCTTTCAATGCTCGCCATTATTTGGTTTTGTTGAGCCAATATGTTGGAATCCATGATGGATGGAATAACTTAAAACTGAACACCACAGTTTTTGCGTTACGGCGTTGAACGAATTATTACACTTTGCACCTTGGTCGCGATAAAGTTCTCGTTCACGATCTCGATCCGGCTCGAAGGACCATGTGCGAGCGCCTCGAGTGGAATCGATTGGGTTTTTTCGTAATTACTCAGTTCTTTGAATTCCGCTCGTGGAAGTTAACCGCTGGATCGTTGTGATCGAGGAACGGAGCGAGAACGGGAAGGCAAGTTTTAAATAAGTGCAATGTGTTCCAGTTCAACACACGTAATTGAATATATTGTTAATTAAACGGATTAAACGACGAGAATAGTCGTATTTGTACGGAGATCCTTCGAATATCGCCGGATAACGAGAATAAGAAGACGGCGTTGCGATATCGAACAGACCCACGAAGATTAACTTGTAACGGATTACGGTAGCTTGTATATCGGACGGAAATCGGTAAACGACTAAATTCAAATACGCTGACTCGTTAGCACTCAAGCCGAAAAACGGGCTACCCGAACAAAGGGACCGGCTGTCAACACCCGTTGCCAGCCAGTACGGATTCAAAACAGACAAAGCCTGGTAACGGACAACGTGCTCGGTAACCGCAAATTGATATAAACAGACTAAATCTCTACCTTTTTTTTCCTGTTCGGGTCGGCTTCTTTGACTCGGCTCTAACGGTCAGAACAATGCGATTAAATTTCTCGAAGTATTCCCGAACACAAAATAATTAACACTTAAAAATACAAAATGATTTTCGGAGAGATAACATAAGACAAAACGATTAAAATGAAATTTAAGTTGAAAATAGAATTAATGTGAGTACTAGATTAAAGTAGAATTAAGTTAAGATTTGAAATAGTAATGGAACTTGTCGCAGTTAAGCGGAGAGTCCAATAGATGCGAACGCTTTGGAGTCATGACTAGAGATGGCGTGAACTGCTACTTCTGAATCACGAGTGATTCGATCACGTTCGTTCTCAATCACCGTGATTTTTCACTGTGATTTGTGATTTTTCGTGATCGTTTCTGATTGGTGGAGAACATAACAGTTCTTTGCACGCGTTACATAACACTGTATGTTTTACGTCAACGACGTCAAAACAAAAATGCAAATTACATATATCGTATAAAGCAAAGGCATAATGAGGAACAATGAAGAATAATGAATAAATGAATGATTATAAATTACAAGCGTAAGTTTTATTCTTAATTTTGTATTTAATAAAATATAGCTCTAGTAATATAATTCTGTATATACAAAATAATATATAATAAAAATACATAATCGCTTGGTACAAATAATATAAAAACTTAATAAAATAATATAAATACATTAAGACAACATTTAATATAAAAAACAATACAAGGATAGAATAGGAGAAAATATATGTATATAATAATAATAGCCTGATATACTATACTAGTAATAACCTAAACTACTACATATTACAGTTTAAAAATAACAACATTGACAATTTGTCCGCGTTCAAACGGTTTCTTTTTTCATTTAGAATGAAACAAACTATAGAATGAATCTATACAAAACAAACGTTCCGCCAATTTCGTCAAAGATGGAACATTTTGGGGATGTAATAAAGAAATAACGGAGAGAGCGGAAGTAGAACGGGTCCAGCTAAGATATATTAAGTGGACACTGGGCCTAAACGTGCGCACCCCAGATTGTTTGGTGTTGGAAGAAACGAAGAGAGCAAAACTGAGAGTGAAAGCGGGAGTCAGAGCATGGAATTTTTAAGAAGGGGTAAAGAATGGCGTAGGAAGGAAAATAGTTAAGGAGTGTTTGAAAGAAAAGGAATCTGGTAAGGGACAAACTAGAAGTGGTAAAGAGAGGGAAGAGTACTTGAGAAGAAACGGACTGAGCCAAGCGGGAGCAGAAGAGTTGAGAAGAGCAGGCAGAGACGTAGTAGCGAGTATGAAGAGAAGGGACGTAGAGGTACCACAGCAGGAACAATATGCAAAAATAGAACAGTCAAAATACAACCATAGGTACAAATACATAAGAACTGTAGATTCTCCTACAGATTCGGGAACCTAGAACACCTAACAAGGGACTGTAGGATAACAGAAAGGGGGGTCAGGATAGAAGACGTTGTGAGCGGCAAACAGGACAAGAAGATCATACAATGGTTAGAGGAACTGCAAAAGAAAAGAAGGGAAAGAGCAAAAGCGAACACAAATGCCAAAGATAGGTGCAACAAGCGGGGAGAGGTGTAATAAACAAAGCAACTAATGTTAGAGTATAGAACGGAGTATGGTGGGAAGGGAGAGAGTGAATGCTCAGAATGCATAGATAAGCTAGATTTATAAGTAAGAATATGTAAGATTATATAAATGTATAAACCAAGTCCAATTCTTGGCTGTGAGGCTGAATAAATCATTATTATTCATAAAGAAATACAATCGTGAATTCATACATTTTTTTATTGTCATTCATTCAAAACTATATATTATATAACATATATAATTATACCAAATAATTCTTTTATAATTTCCTTTTTTTCTACTGGTTGTTAAAAACAAAAATGGTAATGCAATTCATTTTCAAATCATATTGAATATGTTTATTGTATAGATTATTGCAAGAATTACGACCCCAGTGATTAAATTCACTGAAGATGGCGCTCGCGAAAAAATCACAATCACGGCCGTGATTTAACATCATTCACGACCGTGATCGTGATCCTGCGATCACCGTGATAAATCACCGTTAGTGATTTTTGCGCCATCTCTAGTCATGACCATATAGATCTGTCTCGCGCAAGGACCGCCGCAAGGACCGCCTTGCTCTGCGGCGGCGCTGCCGCATGCGCGTAGACGATGGGGGTAAGGCCCGGTAGTGGGGCACGCGTGGCGCGAGAGCGTCGAGCGCCGTAATGCTTATAATATTCGTACTTATATTTTAATTTAAAAGAAAAGGAAATTTCTAATTAAATGGTGTGTGTGTGTGTATTTATATGCTAATTTGAAAGGTGGGTATATATGCATATGTGTTCATATACATATATTCGTGAGTACGGGTATTATGCGTGATGTTTTGAGGCGTTATAATATTGTTAATCCTACTACCGTTAATATTAGTAATGTTAATAATGTTCGCGTACAGCGTTAATATTAGAAACGTATATAAAATTAAATGTTATCAATAACATAAGTGAATCGCAGAAGAGAAACTAATAAATATGACTAGTTATTACGTTAAAATGAGGAGGCGTTAATTCGTAAATGTCACCCCCCCCCCCTCCTTATAATAAGAAAAATAATTCGTGAATTATTTTTCGTTGTCGCGATCGGATCTTGTGAACAATATATACATTTTGTCCCTCGTCGCTGGCTCTTTTTCTTCGAATATTGGGTTTTGGGATCTTCTTCATTCGAATAATTGGGGAATAGGGTTCCTTTGCTGCTTGGTGGTGTCGTCGTCTGGTAGATTTTCCGTTACCTATCGTTGGTGTTGTAGATTTCTACTTGCTCGTTTGATCTTCTGTTGGTTGTTTTGTGGGGTTAGGGGGTAGAACCAGCGCAATATTACAGTTTTTAGTTTGTCGACGTGTACAATTTTAGTCTTTTTGCCTAATTTTATACGCGCGTTTCTATCGTTGACCAATTCCAATATCTCGTGGGGTCCGGTATACTCTGCGTCGAATTTACCATACTGCGGTTCTTTCAATAAATATACTAGTTGACCTGCGGTCAATTCCCGGTCGGAGGCGCTACGGTCATAATAGTTTTTTGAACGATGCTTTGCGAGATTGAGGTTAGTGGGCGGTGGGTTGTATGTCGTGGAGTTTGTGAAATAAGTTTGTTAAGTAGTGGGCGTACGTTTCATTCGATTGCTCGTCACCCAAGGGATATGCGGAAGGTACACGGGCTTTTTCTCCAAACATCAGTTCATGCGGAGTAAATTTAGTTGCTTCGTGCACGCTAGTATTATGAGAAAAAATGGCGAGGTCCGTCCATTCGTCCCAGTCATATTTTTTACTGGTAAATTTGTCAAGTATTCGGATAAAACTTGATGAGATCGCTCCAAGGATCCGTTGCTATAAGGATGGAACGCGGTTGTCCGGCAATGCTTGATTCTGAATTTTTTTTACAAAAGATTTCATGAGGCTCGACGTGAAATTCATGCCTTGATCCGTAAGTATGATTTGAGGAGCTCCGAATTTATATACAAAATGTTCGGTTAGCGCGTCAGCAATGTCAGGCGAGGTAACTCTAGGTAAAGGGATGACAAGAGAGTACTTGGTAAGGAGATCTTGAACTGTTAGGATATATAGACTTCCGTTGGGATTTTGAGGTAAAGGACCCATTATGCCGATAGCTATTTTCTCGAATGCGTGTTCCGGTGTATCTGTGATTTTCATTGGGTGCTTCGGCTTGACACGAACCAGTTTGTTTAATTGGCAAACTCGGTATTTTCCAATAAACTCTTGCACGTCGTTCTTTAGCCCTGGCCAATAAAATCGTTGTTTGATCCGAAGGCAGGTCTTCGTTATTCTTTTATGTCCGGCCGTAGACGAACAATGGTTTTCTTCGATAATTTCAATTTTGTCCTTCTCCGAAGGAACTTCGATTTTTCCAAAGTGCAATATTATTTTAATTTGTTCGCCTTGGAATATTTTCTCCAGTAATTCCCGAATGGTTTGCCGAGGGAACGGTTTAATGTTGCCAGCGGCAACACAGGATTCGTATCTCCACCTCTCGGATTACATCAAGGAGCGAACGTATGGCTTCGATGAGGTCATCCTTCTCTAAGGTGGCGGTTGCGTTTATTTTTATAGGCAGGCAGATTAAGGGTCCCTGCTGCGTATTGTCGAAAACTTTCGCCCTGGCGGAATGTACCGTCGGTGATTTGAGGATGGCGGTTAAATAATTTAAATTCCTGTACTCCTATGTCTACAGGTTCTCCTTTTAAAGTAGTAAATACGGCTACTGCGTTTTTAGAAGTGGACAGTGGATTTCTCGAGTTTCCTATTGCGAATTTTGGAATACTTGAAATTATCGGTGATGAAAATAGCGATTCATCGCTGCGATTCGACATACTTGCTTCTTCGAGACTTGGTGTATTAGATTGAGTTTGTTCTTCCGATGATGGTATTTCCGCTGTTTCGGGAATTGGATTTCCGCTGTTTCCTGGTTTTCGGATTCTATGGGTTCTTCGGGTATCGAGATAATTTGTGGAAATTTTTGGCGTTTGGATTTTGATGATGCAAAGATGGATTCGTCGGGATCGGTGGAAAGTGGGAGGATCTGAGCAGGATTGCGGGAAAGAGCTTTCGCGTTGACATTATATTTGCCGGCTTTGTAAACGATTTTATATTCGTATTCGGCAAGCTTGCGTCTCCATCTGTTTAGTCGGGAAGTTGGATCTTTCAGAGAATTTAGCCACACTAATGGTCGGCTTGTGGTCGGTAACTAAAGTGAATTTATTACCGTATAGATATGGTCGGCAGTAATTTACACTATATACTATTGCCAAAAGTTCTTGCTCCGATCGTCGAATAATTTTGTTCCGATTGATTTAACAAACGCGTGGTATACGCGATCGGACGGTCCTCGGCAGGTTTTCTTTGGCTTAAAATACCACCTACCGCATATCCCGATGCGTCCGTTGTGACAATAAATTCCTTTGTGTCAGGAAATTTTAGTACAGGTTCTTTACACAATGCTTCGCGTAACGAATTAAATGAGAGATTTTGTTCTTTGGTCCATTTAAAATGTATATTTTTCTTTAGCAAGTTTGTGAGAGGTTTCGCTATTTTAGAGAAATTAGGTATGAATTTCCGATGGCTTTCGGATCTTTCGGATCTTTCGGCTGTGGGAAGTTCTTAACGGCGATAACCTTGTTAGGATCGGGTTTCAAACCTCGTCCTCGCTCAGTACGTGACCGAGATAAGCGACTTCTTTCCGCAGAAACTCACACTTATCTAGTTGTAGTTTAAGATTTGCTGCGCGTTACCTCTTCGCAAACTTGTTAAATTTGTTAGAATGGTCCTAAAGGGAACTCGAATACATCACTATATCGTCCAGGTACACGAACATTTCATGACCTTGCAATCCTGTTAGCACATTATCCATCAATATCTGGAAAGTCGCGGGACCGTTGCGCAAACCGAAGGGTTTTCTCTTAAACTGATAATGACCGTTCGTGGTCGAAAAGGCCGTTTTTTCCGCGTCGTTTTTATCCATAGGGATTTGATGAAATCCGGATGCAAGATCGAAAATCGAAAAGTATTTCGAGCCTCCTAATTGATCTAAAATTTCGGTATATATGGAAGCGGGTAAGCGTCCGCGGCAGTCTTGTCGGTTAATTTGCGATAGTCAATGACCATTCGCCATCTTTTATTACTTTGGAGTCGGCCTTTTTGGGGACGACCCAGAGGGGACAGCTATACGGGGAAACTGAGTGCTCGATGATATTACTTTTCAATAGATCGCTGACTTGCTTTCGAACTTCCTCTTTATATATTGAAGGATATCTGTACTGTTTGGTGTTGACTGGTTATTTATCGTTGGTAATAATTTTATGCGTGATTGCGGAAGTATGTCCCAAGGGTTCCTCGAGGTGGAAAACGTCGGAAGATTGTAAGATTAATTCGTGTATATGATTTTTTGCTCTTCGGAATTTAAACGTTCCAGGCGTAGTAACGATTTTACTTTTTGCGCGCGTTCATTGACGTTAGTAAACTCCGAAGGATTTACCGAAAACATTTTTGCGCAAGGATTTTGGGAATGGAATTCTAGAATTTCCACTTGTGGAATTGTGATATGGATTTCGTTTTCTGTAGTATTGAAGGCGATTAGTTTTCCGCGTCCTCTGACGTTTTCCACAATTGCCTCTCCTAAGAAAAACCCTTGTTGACCCTTGTACAGTTGATTCGCGGCACGTAACCTTCTTTAAGATTATTGAGGATTTTGACAGACACGATTTTTTTACCTCCTAGGAATCGTAATTCGTGCCGAGATAAATGGAAACGTTGTTTCTTTCCATTCGACGCTTTGATCTTGGAAATTTATTTTTCCATTGCCTTCGAAAAAGGGTTGTCTTAAGATACCCGCTTGAGCTATTGGAAATTGGTGGCTAAAGACGTGAAATAGAACGGGCGTATCACAGACGTTCAATGTACACGTCCCGAAGGTTCGTACTTGACCGTCGGTGATCCCCTTTAGAGATAACGGGTATTCCGTCTGAATTTTTATGAGATTTTAAGAATTTTTTTTAACATGTTGAGCTGCGCGCCCGTGTCTACCGTGAAGTTGGTAGACGAATGGATTTCCGGAATCTCCAGAGATATTTCGGGAACATCCCTGGCCGATTCTATGCGGAAGGTGTGTATTCTGGTACTGGAGTCTCCTGCTCTTCCTCGATCATGATCAGGCGCATTGAATGAGTGGCTGCCCCCTGCGCGGAGCCCGAGGGAGGGAGGGGGCGCCGGTCGTTTCCCGAGACTCGATGAGTGTTGTTATACTCGCGTTTGCGACACTCGTTAATGAGATGGCCGGATTTCTTGCAGTAATTACAAGTTTTAATTTCATGCCTCGGTGCGGACGAAATTGGCTGGCGGTTGGCCGCACAGTTTATCTGGACCGTAATCGCAATCTTTACGATGTTTGTGATAGTTATCAGAAAACTCAAGTGGAACCCGTGCATCGACACGGCGAGCCTAAAATCTTTTTCAGTCTTTCTTGATCCGTCTAACGTGCAGTCAGTGTTCAAGAGCCGTCAACGTTTTCATAAAAACACAATTAGCAGCGAAAAATTTTGTCAGTTTTGTTGATACGTTTTTAGAAAAATTATACCCTGTACGAACATGGATGATGGAGAATTAGTGCGACTTGTTGACGAGTTAGATATAGCTGAAGAACAGGTTGACAGTGATGACCAATTATTTGCGCCAAGCCGTCGGTGTAATCGCAGGATATATAGCGACAGTGAATCCAGCGAAGAAGAATCGGAGGATGAAGATGACGAGAGTGACAGTGATGAATATTTCACGAATTTCAGGGAAGTATATGTGGATAACGATAGCCAATATAACCCGCGCCCGTTATTTTCGGAAATACCCGGCCCTAAACATATGCCACCGAACATATCGAAATCAATAGAATATTTCGATTTATTTTTTACACACCAATTTTTGGACATGTTGAGAACTGAAACAAATCGGTACGCACAGCAGTTTTTCGAAAATGTTGGACCAGCAAATAGATCCACAACACTGACCTGGAAGAAAACGACAATCAAAGAGTTGAGAGCATTCATAGCCGTTTTACATGAAATGGGAATAACCCGTAGGCCAACATTTTTTAGTTACTGGTCACGAAATCATCGATACATCCCATGGTTCGGCCAAATGTTTAGCCGGAATAGATTCCAGTTACTTTGTACATTTTTTCATACTGTGGACAATAGCACATTACCAGCACGAGATAACAATGAATACGACCCAACAGCAAAGTTTGAACCTGTCGTTGCTCATGCAAATAGGAAATTCAAATTTCATTATTCGCCAAACCAGCACTTGAGCGTGGACGAATCATTAGTAGGCACCAAAAGCAGATCAGCACTGACCCAGTATTTACCAAATAAGAAGCACCACAAATGGAGTATAAAATTTTGGATGCTAGCCGATGCGGTCTCACACTATTGTTTGTAATTTTTTTGCTATCGGGGAGCCAAGGACCAACGCGACCAGAGAGAAATAAAAGAAAAAGGCCTCGCTCAAGTAGTAGTAGATAAATTACTCAGTATGAGTAACTACATTATGAAACGATACCACGTAACTGTCGACAATTTTTTTACCAGCATTGCCTTAGCAAGATCTCTGTATAAGAAGAATACATTTTTATCCGGAACCATACGCAGTAACAGAAAACATATTCCATCGCAGCTGAAACGAAAATTGGAAGTGGGTGAATATAAGTACCTAAGAAATCGGGAAATGCTTCTATTAGCGTACAGAGGAAAGAAGTCACAGAGGAAACATGTACTACTGTTATCAACGCATGGAACAGCCGCAAATAAAACGAGTTTAATTCGAAGACGGAATCAGGAAATGGAAGTTGAAAAACCAGCACTCGTCCACGACTATAACAAATATATGGGAGGCATTGATGTCTCACAAGGGGAGGACCTCGTTTGTATTTCTGGTTTTTTAACGTGCGATAGCTCAAATTGTAGGTCTCAGTGCGTAGATTACGATGCTAAAATTTTAGGCGTATGTAGCCACGCGTTTTTCCAAAAAACGCCCTAAAAGGTGAAAAATCCGAGATCCTCCAAACAAAAAAAACTTAATATCATCATGTAGATCTTGATCAGGGAAACAAAAAAGTTTAATACAATGTTGCTGTAAACCTTACCGTTTTTTTGAAAAATGAGATTTTATTAAAAATGCCTTCGATAGTCAGTCGTTAATGTAACGTCAGATTCCAACAGCCGCGGTAGCCGTGCGGTTAGAGCGTTCAGCTGCTGTGGGAAGTATCGAGAGTTCGAGTCTCGACGACGGAATTTTTTTTTAGTTGCTTTTCTGAATTTTTATAATTTAATGTTTATTGTCTAATATATTTATTCATATACCAGCAGCGAAAATATCAGGCTAATCTTTCCACCCGCGAAACTACAAAAGTTGGAGGAAATAAAAGCCTCAAATACGGCCAAAAATACAAGCTCGCAAGCAGAAATATCTATTTCGGATCGAAAGAATCCACCAAGCAAGGAAAAACTGAAGCATTTTTCCAAAAATACAAGCTCACAAGCAGCAATTTCTATTTCGGTTCGAGAAAATCCACCAAGCAAGGAAAAACTGAAGCATTTTTCCAAAAATACAAGCTCACGAGAAGCAACTTCTATTTCGGATCGCAAACATCCTCAAAGCAAGGAAAAGCAGAAGAACTTTTCCAAAAATTCGCAAGGAAGACGCCATCAAAAGGAACAAAAGAGGCAGACCGCAAAACACGAAACCAACACAGTTCCCGAAACAAAGCCAGAACTACAAGCCATTCGTTCAAGTAAAAATTCATCTCTCACTGAGGTTGAGTGTTTAGAACCAAATGTCACTCGAAGCGATTCTCTTTCCTTAGTATCGAAGAAAGACGAACATTGCGACGAACGGTGCATTCTTTTACTTCGAAAGATACAGCATCTTCCAATTGTCCAAGCACTCATGCTACGAATATTCCAAAACGAGAAAAAGGATTACTTCCATTACTACGACTCGAGCACTTGAACTTACAAGGGAACATACCGAGTGCGCATACGCCGATTTTGATAAAATTTATATGGGAGATAGTTCTCGAAAAAATATTTGACCCGTATTTTTCTTTATCGGCTGACATTGCCTTTGAAGGGGTGAAAACAGCCCTCAAAGTATGGGGAAAAAACCGTTTTTGTGGAATATCTCGGAAACGAGAGGTCGTAGGATAATGATTCTTCTTCAGGATTATGTGTTTTTCAATAGGGAATTTAGTGGCGTTAAAAATTAGGAGAAAAATTCATTTGTTTAAAAAATATTTAGAAAAATTTATTTGTTTTTGCAATTTCCCATACTAAATATTAATATATTTTCATACAATTTGGTGTGTGTATACTATGGACCAAAAAAAAGGTTAGGTGTTTTTGGAAATTTTTGTTTCTTGTCATATAACATTATTTATCACGTGCACAGTTTTCTCCGACGCTGCGCGAGACGGAGGCATGGGTCACGTATTATAGAATGCACTATAAGCTTTTACAATGTTTTAAGTAATTATATTGTTTTATATGCATGTCTTTACTTGTCCCTTCAATAAACAGCGGATCAATCATCAAATATTAATTCCTGCTGCATTTCTAAATTCGTGTATGGTGCTTCTTTGCACCTATCAATTAGATCTATAATGTTCCGTGCCAGTTCAATCTCCTTCCCGTTCGTAGTTGTCTTCTGGTTACTGTTCCTATAATTGTATGTTTCCATCAAGATGGTTAAAACATTAATCGGGTTAATCTTCATCTTCATAAAAATAAATCTAGATTTAAATAATTTTAAAGTGAAGTGAACAGATATGAAAAATATATTGAAATTAAAATAAAATATTAATAATAATATATGGTATGGTGATTGCTCTTCTGGTGACAGTATCTAGCCGAAAAGCACCACCAGTAATACCCTTGAGAACAACGTCCGTGAGCGCTCCAACCGCTCCAACCGTAGCACAGAGGGAATAGCAGCTACGTAGATCATAAAAGCCTTCTATCATATATTCCTTACAGCGGTGATTATTACCGCGTCACTTTCATACCTGAACCTCCGTTGTTTATTGAAGGGACAAGTAAAGACATGCATATAAAACAATATAATTACTTAAAACATTGTAAAAGCTTATAGTGCATTCTATAATACGTGACCCATGCCTCCGTCTCGCGCAGCGTCGGAGAAAACTGTGCACGTGATAAATAATGTTATATGACAAGAAACAAAAATTTCCAAAAACACCTAACCTTTTTTTTGGTCCATAGTATACACACACCAAATTGTATGAAAATATATTAATATTTAGTATGGGAAATTGCAAAAACAAATAAATTTTTCTAAATATTTTTTAAACAAATGAATTTTTCTCCTAATTTTTAACGCCACTAAATTCCCTATTGAAAAACACATAATCCTGAAGAAGAATCATTATCCTACGACCTCTCGTTTCCGAGATATTCCACAAAAACGGTTTTTTCCCCATACTTTGAGGGCTGTTTTCACCCCTTCAAAGGCAATGTCAGCCGATAAAGAAAAATACGGGTCAAATATTTTTTCGAGAACTATGTCCCATATAAATTTTATCAAAATCGGCGTATGCGCACTCGGTATGTTCCCTTGTTAGAGGAACGCAACGAAGCGGAAAATTTAGTAACGGAATTCGCAGACAGATTCCATTTACCAGACGAAACACTGGAAGCTACTACAAAGGCGCACCACAGAATAATTACGGTTGACGATACGCCAGTTAATACAAAACAATACCGCTATCCGCCGGTACATAAAGAAGAAATCCAAAGACAAGTTTCAGAAATGTTAAATCAAGGCATAATTCAAGAATCAGATTCTGCATACAATTCTCCACTATGGGTAGTTCTGACAAAACCCAACTCACAAGGAAATAAACGCTGGCGATTAGTCATAGATTTTCGTACATTAAATGAAAAAACAAAAGGCGACGCATATCCTCTTCCAAATATTACAGAAATTCTCGACCAACTAGGTGGAGCAAAATACTTTTCAATTTTCGATTTAGCCTCAGGATTCCATCAAATACCAATGGATCCACGAGATAAAAATAAAACTGCTTTTTCTACACCACATGGTCACTTTGAATATAACCGAATGCCATTTGGACTCAAGAACGCACCAGCTACTTTTCAACGATTAATGGGTCAAACTTTAACAGGAGTACAAAGCAACGAAATGTTTGTTTATTTAGACGACATCGTAATATACGCAAAATCTTTAGAAGAACACGGAATCAAATTCAGAAAACTTATAGAACGTCTCCGTAAAGCCAATTTACAACTCCAACCGGATAAATGTGAATTTCTACGGAAAGACGTCACTTACGTTGGACACATAATTACGGAAAATGGTGTTCAACCCGATCCACGAAAAATAGAAGCAGTACAAAAATTTACTATTCCGAAAAACGCAACACACATTAAACAATTTCTAGGACTAACCGGTTATTACCGAAGATTCATAAAGGACTATTCCAAAACAGCAAAACCTCTAACGGAATTATTAAAGAAAAACAATGGTTTCACGTGGACGACGCCACAACAAAACGCTTTCGAAACATTAAGAAATATCCTTTGCGAACAGCCAATTCTTCAATATCCAGACTTCAATGAAACATTTAATCTAACGACAGACGATTCAGGATACGCAGTCGGCGCTGTTCTCAGTCAAGGACCTATTGGCAAAGATCTACCTATAGCCTATGCATCTCGCTTATTAAATGCAGCTGAGAAAAATTTATATTTATTATTTATTAATACTATTTATTAATATTTTAAGAACCGAATTACAAAACTTAACGTTACGAAACGTCACAATATACATTCAAACGAAATAAAAATTCCATTTCGTGAGGACATACTGGAAATCATAGAGGAAAATCATGGTACAGTAATCGGAGGACATAAAGGAATGACAAAGACATACGCACGTATCAAAGACAAATATTACTGGGAAGGAATGAAACATGATATAAGAAGTTTCGTTCGATAATGTGTCAGCTGTCAGAAACAAAAACTAGCTCGTGTGAAAACCAAACAGCCAATGTTAATCACGGATACGCCACCTGAGCCGTTCCATAAGGTAGCCCTCGATATCGTCGGACCACTGCCAAACACCGCCCGCGATAACAACTACCTGCTAACCATACAAGACAACCTAACGAAATATTCCATGGCTATACCACTACGAGAGGCCACTTCAGTTCAAATAGCAGGTGCTTTCCTTAAACGCTTCATCTGTCAATTCGGGATTCCTACTTCTATTCTCACTGACCAAGGAACGCCATTCATCGGATCCTTTACGAGATCCTTAACCAAGCTGCTCGGAATAAAACAGCTAAAGTCCACTGCTTTCCATCCGCAAACAAATGGTTCCCTCGAGAGAAGCCATCACGTCCTGATCGAGTACCTAAAACATTTCGTAGATACGCACCACGAATGGGACGAATTAATCGAGCTTTGCATGTTCAGTTACAATACCAGTGTTCACGAAGCTACTAAATTCACGCCTTACGAATTAATCTACGGGAGGACTCCGAAATCCCCGATCGATAAAACGTTGCATCCAGACGAAACATACCCTGAATACATTTCCAATCTCATAGACAAACTACATTCAATCAGGGAATTTGCAAAAATTAACTCCGCAAGGCTAAAGAGAAATCAAAGGAGTACTACGATAGGAAACAAAACGCTCGAAATTTTCAAGTACGCGACTGGGTCTATTTATTAAAAGGCAACAGACCGGGAAAATTTAGCGATCAGTACGAAGGACCTTACGAAATCACACAAGTCTTAACAGACGGAAACATTAAAATCCGTATAAATAATCGAGAAAAGGTGGTCCATCCAAACCGACTAAAACCATCATTCGGCCACTGTTCAACGGCCCCATAAAAAAACGGCAGATTAATTTTTTTTCTGTTCACAGATACGATCAACATGTACATCTACATCTTATTTTTCTCTTTCTCCATGGCAAACGCTTTAATTGCCTACGACTGCGGTTCTCCCAATATGAACATCACTACCATGTCTTTAAAATCAATCGGTGAATGCAGAATACCTTCTCAAAATCCTCACGTACAAGAGACTTACATACAACTCTTGCAATTATCGGAATTTTCAAACACTCATGTCATGCAATGCAAAGTCGAAATAGACCGGACAATATTCCGATGCGGAATGTTCTCCCATCTATCAGCAGTCACGTACGGTAGAATGGATTACGTAATGGAGATAAGTTCTGATGCCTGTTTAAAAATGCATCTAACCCGCGCATTCAATTTCGGTCAGAAGGATCTGATAACAGGCCTTCACGCAAATAATACCGTAACTAAGAGCGTTACGATAGCCGGTGAAATTAAAGCCAACGGAGATTGCGACGGTGTTTTCTACTCAGACCCTTACGGTACCTGGGAAGACGTCATCGTCCAAGCCATAGTTAAAATTACACTGAGAGATTATTTCGCGACCACCCGACCGGAGAGTGATAAGATCACCCTACTCTCAGGAACGCAATGCACATTATCCGACGGATATTGCATGGATCTAGAAGGCGGAAACACCTTCTGGAACTCTATTCCTAACAACCAATGCAAATTCAATAATTACGACGTTCTATTCGAAGGAAAAGCAAGTAAAGTTTTCGAAAATCAAACTGAAAACACAGAAATATTCGCAATAACGACTCAAGACATTACGTTCGCACTGACAAAGAAGGGACAAATAAAAATCTCTAACTACATAATAACGAAGACCGAGCATCCAAAACTCTTCATTTTAGAAACAAAACCGGGAGAATCATTCACATTGAAAAGACCAATTGCAGTCAATAATCTAGACATATTTACATACGTTAATAGTAAATTCGTATACCTTGAAAAACACATTAAAATCCAAATAACAAAACTATACAGAGACGTAATAACGCAACAATGTCAGATAGAAAAAACAATGCTCGAAAACGCATTAACCTTAGCAAAAATAGTACCAGAGGACTTCGCGTACCAAGTCATGAAAGGCCCAGGCCACATGTCGGTAGTAGCAGGAGAAGTAATCCATATCGTAAAATGTGTACCCGTCACAGTAAAGCGACGCGAAACCCAACATTGTTACCAACAATTACCCGTATCTAGGGGAAATCATTCGCTATTCATGGCACCAAAGACACATATATTGTTAAAAACAGGAACGCAACACGATTGCAATCCTTACGTACCAAATATGTACCAACTAGATGGGATCTGGTATAAAATATCGCCTAACGCAGCCTCGACCATACCCCCTAAAGAATTACAACCCGCAACGCAAAATACTTGGACTTATTCCAATCCCGAATCATTAGCCACGTCTGGCATATATTCAACGGAAGAACTAAATAAATTACGAGACCACATTATGTTTCCCGTCGAAAAACCCGCAGTGTTAAATACTATCGCTAGAAGCATGACCGGGCAAGACGCAGAAAAACAAGGGATATCATTCGTAAACCTACTCGATGAAGCTGCTCTAGAGAAGATCGCCAATTCAACTTGGAACAAACTGTGGGGAGTCTTCACAGGTTTCGGAACATTCAGCGCAGGAATCCTGGGCCTTTGGATCACCGTGAAATTAATCAAGTTCACGCTGGACACAGCACTCCACGGATACGCATTACACCAAATCTACGGCTGGAGCCTACATTTACTTGGCGCTGTCTGGGATAGCGTAACAAATATCTTGTTACATCTAAGCAACCCACCGCCAAGGACAACTTCAACCGGCACCAACACCGAAGCCGAAACCGAAGAGGAAGATAAGGAAATTAATCGCGTAACTTCAACCACACCGCCAAACATTGAACCACTCGAGCAGGCAAGTATACAGGGTCAAGCAGTATATTACACGCGTATCGAATAATCGATCTCCGCGAAATGCACGCTTGGCATCCTTTCTGGAACACCAAGCCTTACCTTCCGATCAAATGCAGTCGAGTAATATTTAATTCTTCCATCCACCTCGAAAATCATCGCGCTATACGCTGCTTAAGATAATCTAGAAACTAATACGATAAGTAGGCGAGCTACTGCAATGTTTAACATTCTCATCCGTCTAAAAACCTTATCACCACACACCTGCGCTGCAGCTGCCGAACTACTTCCAAGAAAAGCCAACTCGATAAGGGACATTTTTAGCTCCCATACGCTGCGACTTTTACCGCACTAACCTGTATCACGACCAAACCAAAACTTGCTACCGGGCAACATCTAAGACCCGATAAGACAGGGAAATGAATTGGGGCAGTACCTACGTTCTAACGTATATAAAAAGGGTCTGCAACAAGGGATACCACACCAGTCCAAATTCCTCTGTCACCTCGACAACTTCTAAGACGCTCACTGAGACGAATAATACGAAGATGCCAATCTCTATGGAATGGGTCATGGACAACGCTTCAGCAGTCGCAGCTATCATTAACGCTGCTCCAGCTGTTCGAGAACTCGCAGACAGCACCTCGCCCAATGGAGGATACGTATACATGGACTCGCAAGGGCAACAGTACACGATACCGGTAAGGATCAAGCCGAAACCCATATACGACAACCAATCGGTAGATGAAGTCGATTTCGACGTATCATGGCTGCACACCGACAATATTCCGGACGATCTGCTGGACAAGACGGTCAAGGAATTTCTACGTGAGGTAGAAAAACTGCACACCGAGGAACGGAACATCAAGGAGGAACACTCGGAAATAAGACCACCCGGTTGGTACTTACCCCCGAATCCGCTCCTGCCGATCACTCCTCAATCTATAGCGTGACCTCACTGGAATCGGTGAACGGATCCAACCCAACTGCACCTGGAAGCCCTGAGATGTTGGACATCTCCGTGTCTGACGACGAAGAACCTGAGCTGTATAAGCAACCTCCACCACCCAGGCAATATACGGAGGATATGGCAGGTGCCTCCACAGAGGACGTCACGCTGCTGACACCAGTGCAGGCGTATGATGTACCACCAGCACCTCCAGTACCGCTGCATCAGGAACCATCATCTTCCACAGATGAGGTCATACGATGTACCAATCGCACCAGCCATATCAGTACATCACGGTCCGTACTACTACAGCGACACCCTGAGGAACCGCAATACATTATACGCGCAGTACCAGTCCGAAGTAGTACAACAAGGAGAAATAGTGAGTACGACATCAGGTGATACTCCAACCTTGTTTGGAATATTTTTCCGATGGTCATGTTGAAAAGGCACCCATCAAAATACTATGTCAGAGTCCCACAAAAAACCTGTGTCACGTTTCAACTTTGTATCTCGACTGGGAGGGCAGTAAAGGGCAAAAACAAAAAAATCACGTTTTTGTTCAATTTCTTCCAACCGAGTGCATGCAAAATTTTGAAAAAAATCTGTGGCTCGTCAATTAGCGATATACATATTATAACATTTTTCAGATTTTTATGTTGCAAATCCATGCTGCGAAAAATAAAAAAACTCAAAAACTCTTGAAAATATTCTGTATGCTCTAGGCTCTAATAGCACAGTAATTCCAATTTTCTCTATTTATTTAGTTTCCTTAATTCCTATATTGCTTTGCTGAATGCAAAAACATTGATTACTGCACAAACACTTATTTAATAGAGAATAATACGAAAGTTCGACCTATAAGTCAATCTGACACGCAAAAAACGCCGAAAAACCCGGGTTTTAATTTTTTTAACTACGGCGCACCTAACCAACAAATCTAAAAAAAATTGAGAGCAATACTATCACTAATACCTACTTACTCAAATTATATAATTATAGTTCTGCAACTCCTTCAATACAAAAACGTGATTTTTCGTATTTTGCCCTTTACTACCCCCCCCCCCCCCCCCAGTCGAGATACAAAGTTGAAACTTGGTACAGATTGTTTTTTTTTCATAAGCTATCGAATGACCCATCGCAAGTCCAATTTGGTTGTTGGCACACTTTTGGCCCCCCTTAACCGGCTAGACCCTTTGTTGTTACGAAGATCATAATCATAGATAATGACCACGTATTGGTAAGTTAGTGTTATGGATCCCGCCATTCGATCATGGACAGGATCACGTGTTTCTTGTATCCTACGCAACAAGTACCAAAAGAAAACATGTGTATTGTAAGAAGTGGTGGCAGAGATTGGAGGAATCTTTTAGTCAATCAAATATGGTAATCAGATCAGTGTAATAGGACGATATAATGGTTGACTCAAACTTTTTATTGACACTGTTTTCTTTAGCGAGTTTAAAAGTTTAAAAATTGTCCCAGATAAGATCGAGCATATGAAACTGAATATCAATTTTAATAGTCAGAATAACAATAGGAGACTGATGAAGGTCAAATCTGATTACAATACAAAGATTTTAAATTTAATGGTTAACGAAAATTTTCATAACACTAATAAATCTAATAAAGATTTACACAATGTATTTGAAGGTTTATCTCACTGGTTACCTAACAACTTGATTAAACAATTTCTATACACACAGAAGGACCCCCTCCGTAGGTTTAGAAAGGATTGTGACACAAAACACAGAAAGAAATTAGATAAATTAAATAAAATAGCTGAAAAACCTTTACTGGACATCGACACAGAAAAATGGTTCATCAATTTATCTGAAACTGATATACCGATTAACGTAAAAAGAATTTTTGCACTAGGCCCCAAACACGGTTTCAAAACTAATAAAATCAATAAACAATTAATAAACCTTATTACACATATAGAAACTGGCCTCCTTAATGTTACACAAAACAAAAGAAATAATGTACGGCTCCTTTTAATCAACAAAATAATAAACCGTTTTCAAAAAACTGAAAACTTAAATTTCATAGATATTAAATTACTACAATATATTAAAGAAACTAAGTTCTTCCTTAGAAACAATCCTAACCTTTTTATCACGACCGCGGATAAGGGTAACATTTCCGTGTGTGTTGAATATAATTATTACATTTCAAAATTAGAACATATGCTCAAAGATACAGATACGTATTTGGAAACTAGGCACGAGTACACTTGCACATTCCAGAACGAAAATAATAGGATCCTAAGAGAATGGTTAAACAAAAACTATGTATCAAATGCCACATACAGGGACATTTCTACTTATAACGCAGTTACACCTAGAGCGTATGGATTGCCTAAAATCCACAAAGAAAACATTCCTTGGAGGATCATAGTATCTTCTATTGGTGGACCGTGCTACAAGTTGCCCAAATACCTATCTAACATATTAAGTAAAGTTACTGGAAACAATCCTTACTACGTTAAAGACAGTTGGGAATTTGTGGAAAAAAACAAGGATTCCTTGGTACCTGATCATTATACATTGACCTCTTTGGATGTAATAGCGTTGTTTAACAACATACCGGTTGACACTGTAAAACAGGCTATCCATGTGGGTTGGCAGGAGATATCATCTCACACAAAAATAGAAAAAAATAGCTTTCTAAAGGTAGTTAAATTCTGTTTAACGGCTAATGTATTCCAATTCAATAGCAAATACTACAAACAAACTTTTGGTGCCGTGATGGGTTTCCCACTGTCTCCAGTGGCTGTGGAACTCGTCATGGAACAATTACAAACATCCTGTATTGGCAAACTCCAATTTAATTTACCATTTTTCTATAGATATGTGGATGATATCATCACGTGCCTTCCATCTGATAAAATAGATCACACCATAGAAATCTTTGAAACCTTCCACCACAGAATTAAATTTACATCCGAGATCGAAGTTAATAATAAGATCAGTTTCCTGGACACTGAAGTCATAAGAGAAAAAAACAAAATCATAACTAATTGGTTTCGTAAGAGCACACAATGCACACATTCAGGCAAAAACAGGGTTTGGTAATTGGGTTAGTGGATAGAGCGATTAAATTGTCTCACCCTAAGTTCATAAAGGACAATCTCAACCTGATTATTGGCAGTCTTCAAAAAAACGGGTACTCACCCAACTTTATCAAACGCATCATAAAACGTCGGGTGGATGAAATATATCATCTTATCAGGGTTATGGAAGAAAAAAATACACGTATAGGGGACACGTCTCTGATAAAGTACGTGTTACTCCCACACATCCGAGGTCTCAGTTTAGGTCCAATCCTAAAAAGATATAACATCAGATGCACTTACACCTTCAACCACAACCCCTTTGCAATTTTCAACAAAGGCAAGGATAAATTAAATAATTTAAAACGAACGGATGTGGTATACCAAATACCCTGCAATGATTGCGATGAATGTTACGTAGGCCAGACACATAATTTACTATCCACGAGAATATATCAACATAAATATAGCCTCACGCATTTTGTAATCAAAAATGTAAAAAAACGTGTTTTATATGTACTTTGTTAGTAATCAGTTCGTTTATGGTAGATTTTAAAACACTTGACGCTTTGCCCGTGACTGTCACGGGATACACTGGAAAATGGCCATTCCTTCGACTTCAACAATACGAAGGTTCTACACAGTGATAACAATTATTGGGAACGCACTATAGCAGAGTCTCTGTTTATCGCTAAAAAAAACAGTGTCAATAAAAAGTTTGAGTCAACCAATATATCGTCCTATTACACTGATCTGATTACCATATTTGATTGACTAAAAGATTCCTCCAATCTCTGCCACCACTTCTTACAATACACATATTTTCTTTTGGTACTTGTTGCGTAGGATACAAGAAACACGTGATCCTGTCCATGATCGAATGGCGGGATCCATAACACTAACTTACCAATACGTGGTCATTAACTATGATTATGATCTTCGTAACAACAAATTTAAAAGAAACCTAACTGAAACCAGAATGTTTTCCAACCAACATAACAACAACTCTTTTTCTCGTTTTCTCACCTCTTATGACTTCACGGTCATTAGGTTTAAATTACACTGATTAGTCTTAACCCTCCCAATACTGTGCCGGAGTCAAAAATGACCCGAACGATTCAATCCAATGTCGAAGTTGTGTGTGTCATCGTCTTATGTACCACTACAAGTACGACGGAAGTACAACGGTGCAAGTGATTTCTTAGAACTCATTCGATATTGTGTCGAATAAACATACGATGTACGTGTGCCTGCTTCTTCTGCGCTCGGAAGGTTTCCAGTCAGTCTCTCATAGAGATTTGAAGGAGAAAGACGTGTGTAAATTCATAAGTTTATTCGACCAAAAATTTCATTTTTTATTATTTTTATTGCTGACATTCGACGCAAACGAAGAAAATCATACGTTGTGCTCGTAATCCTGATGCGAATGAATAAAAAAAATGTATTTTTTTATAATTTTCGGTTTTTTACTAAACATAATCCCAATTACAACAGCATAAGAAATTTAAAAAAATAAAAAAATTCGGGGGACCGTCACTGTGAGTACAACATGGATGAGAAACTTGGCTCGCACGAGTTTCACTATGTTAGTACAATATCGGTGAGGGCCCCGCTTAGTATTGGAATGTCGGTGTGGGTCAGAAATGACTCCGGCTCAGTCCGTAGTGCGAGGGTTAACTGAACAACTAAGCAAAAGCACCTAGGGCGGAAACCTAATATATCCTAGGACTTCTTATGTAAGTCATATAACATTACAACTACTTAAATTATGTAACTTCTACTTCAACGAATTTTGGACTTTTCCTATATCTTCTATACATATTTTTCATCCTTTTTCATCTTTTCTGTTTTTAGTTTTTAAACCCTTATTTTGTCTTAATTACTCAGTACAAGATATATTTTTTTATAACCATTATATTAAATTTATATAATCTGTGTACAATAGACAAATTCTTTTCGACTGAAGAGGGCAACAATCCGTGCCGAAACGTTTCGAATTCAATTTAAATAAAGAAGAATAAATATAATATTGGTCTATTCTACCAGCCGCACCTTTCAAACCAAAGAATATTAACTATTTCAAGACCAACAAAAACAACTTTCAAGATTAAACATAAGTATAAAATATATTTCGTATAGGCAATGGTGTATTACAATGTGCCAGGTCTTGCTGGGCTTAAAGTACAATGGGTTAAAACTTACGTATGTATCTCGTTGTCCTGATTCGCTTGACGCACTCTGCACTATACTATACTTTTACTAAATTCCGCACTGGTTCGTGGTTGATTCCTTACGGACTTGCTGGGCAAAAGGGGCCTGTATTTATACTCGAAAATGAGTGAACTTTGCAGCGTGAGTCATATGAATGCAGGGTATAATCTTTATGATTCCAGAGAGTAGTTAAAAACCGTTCTGGTAAAGTGCATGAGTCATTTATGGCTTCTGGGACGAACCCTTTGTCGGAGCTTAAGTGCTTTCTTATCTTGGAATGATTTATGACTTCCCGTATAGGGTCTTACGAGGAGAGTTTGTCAGCTGTTACCGAGATTTTTTAACGAGATTTTCGTGACACGTAGTACAGCCAGAACTAATTCTATTGCGCACAAGTTTTTGGTGCACCGGTGCACGGGTTTATCAGAAAAAGGGTTTAAAATTAGTCGTGGGTTACATACGATTATGCCTCTTTCCCTATAGAATGTGGCAGTAGCGGAATTGATAATGCGCCTGGCTCACGCCGCGCCGCGAGTCAGAGTTCAAATCCTCGATCGGGCGAAAAGACGTCCAAATATTTTTTATTCCGAAAAATCAGTTAAAACAGTAAGATACAATTTTGTAACGACAAATGCGTGAGAAATATATTAGATTATTTTATGTACACGCAGACGGATAGGAATATAAGCATATAATATAAAAAAATACAATTAACGGTAAAGATACAGCTATGATTACTTTAGACACACAATTGATTAAAAACCTATAATTTATAAATAATTTATAAATAAAGTAATGAACAAAACATCGGTAAAAACATTGATTTGTATTATAAGTACATATATCTGCCACGCATAAAAGTGGTATTCTGCCTTGCTCCGTATGTAACAACGAATATTTTCCGCAGCAATAGAATATGCACAAATGATCAGATTTAAAGAAAAGATTTTAACCTGTATAAATTTAAATATGTAGAAGACGCTCTTTGTTGGCCCGTACCCCGGAAATATTATACCTCTTGCCCGAAAGTTAATTATCACGGATATTATCAATACTTTTTGTACCGCTGATTGTATTTTTGTATATTATGTGTTTATATTCCTGTGTGTGCATTAGGGTGGCCCTTAGTTATACTTGATGAAATTTTTGTTCTCGAATTTTTCTGATGGCGTCCGCTCAATGGTTTCATTTGATGAAAAAATGATTATGTCCAAGTTTCATCGCAATCGGATAACGGGAAAGGGTGCCACCAGGGGTTTTATTATTATTCATCTTCTCGCAACGCGCTGTTCTTTAAAGCGCGCGGCCGCCAGCCGGGCTACGCCTATGCAAGAGGTTAGAAGAGGTTAGACCGGTACTATCTCGCAACCATCCTTGTCGCACTAATCACCGACGCATAGCCGCGCAAAGGAACATCGACTCTGGGCTTTTCAGTGGGCTACACTGTGTATTATTGGCGACTCAATAACTACAATTTATGTGCATTGTGCTCTCAGTTAAATACTTATATGACTGTGATAATACTATTACCATTCGTTCAAAGTAAATAGGACGCGGCTCTAATAACTGTTCCGTATATATTGCTATTGAAACAAATGATAGATTAAATAGAAGATCTTTCAAACAGTTTTTGTATTTGGCTTATAAGATTTCTCAACCTTATTGAATGGTCCTGTCATGTAATTATAGTTTGCTTCTTAATTCTGTTACCATCATAAAACAATTTCATGTTATTCCTCGAGACCAAGGAAAATTCATTCTTGGAACCAAACCCTAAGGGCTATCAATACCTGCGAACATCCTTTTCGCTCTATAAGGCATTTTGTTAAAGGATAATCATAAAACAGCATAGACCTTTTTATTACTCCTATATGAATTAGATAATCTTAACGTATTTTTACAAAGTAATTTAGAAAATAATCAACCGCGTGAAGATCATAAGGAATTGTTAGAATTGTCGCTTCTATTTCTTGGAGATGTACCGAATCGGGAAATATCTTTTCGAAGATCGAGTGCCATGCAACACGCGCGATGGATGGCAAAGGCAATTGATTGTTTAAAGATATTTTTATTTCGCGAAGAATTTAATTTAAGTGCCGAGGAATATGCAGCTGAAGCAGCAAAAACGGATTTAGATTTTTTTTTAAATACGGTATTATATAATGATGTTGATGATACCATATCGCAGGTGGCAATAAGAAAATTTACAAACCATTTATGGTATTTAAGTCCAGAGCCGATTGCAATGCCATTTTTTGATAACAATATTTCTCCAAATATAAAAAGAAAAATGGTTAAAGCTTTAGAGTCTCCGGAAGAGGATAGTAACATTGATCACAGTCGAAAATGATTTAACGCAAAATTAGAAGATATTTCAATTTTAGTTGGAAAAGGCATTGAATATTTTGTTAGTAAATAACCCAAATTGTTTTTTTAAAGATTTCATATAAAGACTACATTTTTGCAAAACGGTACTGTGACGTGGTACCAAGACGATAATTACAGACAAGCCCTTGATATAATTTCGAAATTAAAAGTTGTAAATGACATCGCAGAGAGAGCAGTAAAATTAATTTCAGAGTACAATAAATGTATTGTAAATTTATTATATAACTTGACCTACATATGAGCTTAATAATTTTGCAACAAAATTATAAATAAAGAAACCTTTTGTAAAGTGAAATAGCTGTTAGTTAAAATCCCGACGTACATGCGTAACGCGCGGCCGCGAACTACACGGTCGCGCGGTCGCGCGGTCGCGCGTTTTTGAGCAATAATAAAACCCCTGGTGCCACCCTTTCCCGTTATCCGATGGCGATGAAACTTGGACATAATCATTTTTTCATCAAATGGAACCATTGGGCGGACGCCATCAGAAAAATTCCGATGTCGAAAAATAAGGGCCACCCTAGTGTGCATGCATATAATAATTTAGGATATAATGTGTAAAAATACCTTTTCTCGCATTATTCTTTAAGAAATTATGTTCCAATGTTAGAAACTTGTTTTTTACCGTTCTGAATTATTTTCGCGGAAAAAAAGTTTAACGTCGTCTTTCGCCCGATCGAGGATTTGAACTCGGATTTGCGCGGCGCGAGGCAGGCGCGTTATCCGTTCCGCCACTGTCACATTGTATAGTGAAAGGTGCATAAACATATGTAAGGCACGTTTCATTTTAAACCCTTTTTCTGAAAAAACCGTGGGTCGTTAGGCGGAATGCTTTGGCGCAATGGAATCAGTTCTGATTGTACTACGTTTCCCCAAAGTCTCGTTGAAAAATCTCACAGACGCCTGACAAACTCTCCTCGTTAGACAGCGTACATATAAGTAACAAAGTAATCGGTAGCGTTTTTCAAACCATTTTACTGAATTTACATGTTTATTTCTCATTAAATCACATTTTAAAAATTCAGCTATATAATTGGAATGGGAATATCATTGACATACCAAAACCTCAGAACCATAGGACCCAGAACATCAAAACTACAAAGCATCAAATACAACAAAAACAGGAGCATCTCGAGTGAGAATGCGTTAATCAGAAATTCCTCGACGATATGTGAGTAACTTTTCATTAGTTCCCACAGTATCTCTATATTTTCACGCAACGTCTAGCCCCTCGCTTGCTCCTCGCATTCGACAAAGGTGTTGAATTTCATTCTCGCAGTAATTTTATATTTTTCATGAAACATTAAATCTCCGTACTAGTACGTGTGCCCCTCTCAGCTTACAATCATATTACAAATGTACGAATCTGAAATTCAACGGCTAGATTATCTTGAAAGGAGAAGAAAAACACGAGCATTGTTTAAAGAGTGTGTAATCATGAATCAAGCGTTTAGTGTGCTAACGAGATTGATAGCATAGACATGGATACCATCAAGAACATTTTTCAGATATTGACATCCATGTAAAAATTGGTGCAAACTAAGGAGGAGTATCTCGCGTGGAAAGACCAGTGCGATGACAGTTTGACTTGTATTATTGATTACATGATTGGAAAAGAAAGCGATTTATCGATTGGTCAGAAACGTTGTCTGACAACAATTTGTTGTAGAATAAAAAACTTGAACGTGCTTATGCGGAAGCGTCATTTACGTGTGGGCAGCGGTTTATCTGATTCGAGTCGTGGTGCAAGAGCATCAACTCTTGTTTGGGAAAATGTTGAGTCAGCGTTCCGAAATCGTATTTTTACCGGCGCTGTGATCAACGTGGAGCACATCCACCCACAACAATTTCTTCAACACGCAAGACGAATGGTAGCGAATCGTGTTACAAACATTATTAATGAACAGGGGAGCGTAAAAGTGAACGCTGTATTGGAAGCAGAATTCATGTTGCGAAATAAGGTGGAGGTAAAGAGTTTTGTCACTCGTAATTGTGAACTATACTTGTCCTCTGATATACGGAAGTGGTACTCGAGAGATGTGGTTTTACTCGAGAGCCGATTTTAGTCGCGATGAGCGAATTTCAAGAACGTGACAGCGGATGGGCTTTATCGAGGATTCTGCACCTGATGATAAACGTTAACAAGCATCAGCCAATTCATGCAGGTTGCACTGTTTCTCTACCACAGAAGGTACAAGCGAAGAAAGCTGTAATCAACATAAAATGTGACGATGGCGCATGTTTCTTTTGGTTGGTAGTTGCTAGTCTTTATCCAGCCTCCCAGAACAAAAATCCTAATCGAACCACCTCGTATCCGCATTACTCGAATGTGCTTCACACAGAAGGTGTTCAACTTCCCATGACGTTGAATCAGATCAGCAAGTTTGAGAAACGTAATGACATTTCAATAAATGTTTACGGATGGGGCCGTGAGACGTGTAAGCCGCTTCATTTAACATCCAAGAAACGAAACAAACATGTCAACCTACTACTTCTTACAAATTCCAATGATCCATCACATCATCATTTTGCATGTATAAAGAATCTTTCAAGGTTGTTGTCTGCTCAAGTTAACAATAAACAACACGCGATATATATTTGTGATCTGTAAGCAATATGTTTTCTTCTTTCGATAACGTATGGGCAATACATGATCAACTAATAATAATAATAATAATAATAATAATGATAATGATGTTTCTCCCCAGCTGTCTCCACCGCTTCACCTCAAACGAAGAGTTAGAAACCCACTCGGTTGATTATATACGAATGAATGATTGTGCAATAATACTTTCAACTGAAAGTGATAAGTGGCTGCGGTTTAAGAATTACGCTTACAAGGAGCGTGCACCTTGCATTATCTATGCTGATGTGGAATGTCTGCTGGAGAATATTTCATCGGAAGAGCAAAGCCACGTACGTTCATTGTCATATCAACAACACCGATCAAACAGCGTGGGATATTATGTTCACAGCACGTACGACGAGTCGTTGTGTGGTTATCACTCGTATCATGACTCATTGCGAGTCAGGATGTATCGAATGGTTTGCAAACGAATTGTATGAGCTTGGATTCCGCATAAAGACGATATTCGAAAGGACAGGTCTTATGAACCAGTTAACGGAAGAACAATCATTGCATTTTCAACAGTCCACCTGTTGTCAGATATGTGAGAAACCTTTCCGCGACGGTGACGAAAAAGTTCGTGATCATTGTCATTTTACAGGTGTGTACCGCGGCCCTGCACATTCAGTTTGTAATTTAAATGATCAAACTTCGTTTATTGTACCTATCGTTTTTCATAATTTGTCTGGTTACGACGCACATTTCATTATTAAAGAATTGGCTAACACATTCGAGGGTAAAGTAGACCGTTACCGTTAACGAAAGAGAGATATATTTCTTTCACAAAACACGTAGGGAACCATCAGGACCCGGATGGTAGAAATAAAAAGTGTGTAAATTATAAGTGTGCTATTTACAACAATGTTTGAGACATGGTTTAAAGTTGAAAAAGCTACATCGTGTTCTACAGTTTAATCAATCCCGATGGCTACATGACTACAACGATTTGAATACTAGATTACGCATGAACGCGACGAATGAATTTTCCAAAAATTTATTTAAATTAATGAACAACGCAGTTTTCGGGAAGACGATGGAGAACGTGCGTAATCACACCGATGTCAAACTAATTACACGATGGGATGGGCGATACGGGGCTGAGGCTTTAATCGCGAAACCTAATTTCCATAGCCGCACTATTTTCACTATTTTATTTTCAAATCAGTTGGTAGCTATTGAACTAAAGAAATTGAGTATTAAATTTTCTAAACCTGTTTATGTAGGAATGTGTATTGTAGACAGATCTAAAACATGTTTGTATGATTTTCATTATGGGTACATGCTTCCAAATTTCGCAAAAAAGTGCAAAGTTTTATACACAGATACTGACAGTCTGATTTATGAACTTGAGTGCGCGGATGTGTATGAAATGATGAAACGGGACGTAGACCGATTTGACACAAGCGATTATGCGAAAGACAATCTGTACCGGTTTACCGCTATTCAACAAGAAAGTGCTTAATGAAAGGCTTAATGAAAGATGAAAATAATGGTATGATTATGACAGAATTTGTAGGGTTGAAGGCTAAGATGTATGCTACTCGAGTACACGGAGTGCAAGAGTGCGTTAAAAAAATAAAGGGTATAAACAAAAATGTTACGGCCAGAGACATACGGTTTGAAGATTATGTTGAATGTCTTAACAACAATGTGGAGAAGACAGTTCGTCAAAATCGTATCGGGTCCGTACGACATGACGTGTACACAATAAGTGAAGAGAAATTAGCTGTAAGTCAATATGATGATAAAAGATATGTTGTAGATAATTCAACACATACGCTCCGTTGGGGTCATTATAGTATACAAATAAGAAGAAATAATGAGTCATAGGCATTTATTTAATAAAAACGTTAAAGTACATCTTTTTTATTTATCCACGAATTATGAGAAGCAACGAATCCTAACCATTTTACATACATCTTGTTTCCCTTCTTACGTATAATCTTCTCAATTAGGTGCACATCCGGATGCGTGGCTAGATGTAATTCTTGTTCATAGAAACCTCCGGCCATAGGATAATCCTTAATTCTGCATTTTGTAGATGCAATCCATATTCTTATATGACTTAAAAAATACAATGTAAAAATAAAAAAGAAGATTCATTTTTGACTAAAAATAATAATAATAACAAAATTCCCCCGTCGAGAGTCGAACTTTCGATACTTTCCGTAGCAGACCAACGCCTTAACCGCAGAGCCACCGCTGCACTTGAAAGTGATGTTTTTCTTACGTCTTGACTTCGCGCACACATTTGAAGAAAAACGTATTTTTTTCAAAAACGGTAAGTCCTAGAACGACAATATATTAGACATTTTTATTCGACTTAATGAGCCCTACAAGAATCTGTAAATTTTTTTCACTTTAGATGAGGTCGTAATTTTGACCTTTGAAACCGTTTTTTGGGAGCAAGGTCACTCATCTACGGCCAAATTTTATTGCGTTGTAAAGCACTCGTCGAGACCTACAATTTGAGCTATCACTCGTCCAAAAAGCAGAATACAAAGTGAGACCTTCCCCTCGTAAGCTTTATCCATTCAAGAGGATGTGTGTCGAGAAAGAGTACGGTGTCCCCACCACCCAACTTTCCGTTGGAGCCGCGGGATCTAACGGAAAGTGTCACAGAATCGGCCTTTCTATACTACTTACAGCTTCTTCCTCGATTAACGCTAGTCGATTAATAATCTTAGTCGATTAACCCGTGGTTGTAAGTATGGCGTTGATTTCGTTCTCGTGGCAGTAATTTTTAAATTCTGCCGACGTGAATGCTGGGCCGCGATCTGTAACAATCCGTCGTGGATTACCAAATGTGTTCTGCTGCACCTCCAGCTTGTCGATCAAATTTTGAAAACCCGTCGACGACGACCAAAAGATGAGCATACGACTTTTTGGTGCTCGTAATCGGGCCCACGTGATCCAAGTGGTACGTCTGTAGGGGTGCATCCCCTTTTTGAATAGGTTGCAGCAGTCCTTCCTTCTTTCCCGACTTCCTTTCGGCTATCACACACCTTACGCAACAGCTAATAAACCTTTTGATTTTATCCTCTAGTTGGGGAATGTAATACTGGCTTTCAATTTCTTTCATCATTTTCTTAACCCCAAAGTGACCATTTTCGTGGCATCGTCTTATTAATTCCGTTTGCAACACCGAAGGTACTACAACCAAATGCTCGTTTCCTTTCCGTCTCATCAATAAATCATTATCCACGAAGTATTCTTTATATGGTTCGGTTTCCAAAACCTTTCTTATTGTCCCCAATCTTTCGTCCTCTTGCTGCTTTCGCCGTAGCATCGCGCTACTGTCCTTAATTACTAATATCGGCGCACGACTTAATGCATCTACATGGTACAATCTTTCACCAGGTCTGTGCTCGACAACGTATTCGAATTCTTCGAGCATCAAGGCCCATCGCGCAATCTCTGGTGTTAAATCCTTTTTATACAATGTCTTCCGAAATGCATCGCAGTCAGTGACTGATTTAAACTTTACCCCTAGGAAATACACTCGCAGCTTCTTAACCGCGCTTATCACCGCCAATACTTCCAATTCAAAGGAATGGTAACGTTTTTCCGTTTCTGTCGTCTTTTTGCTGTAAAAGTACACTGGATGCAACGCTTCTTCGTCGCCGAACCGTTGGAGCAACACCGTCCCTAACCTGTCCTGACTCGCGTCAGTATGTAGCTCCGTCGTCGCGTCTGGGTCGTAAATACGCAACACCGGGTTGCTCGATAATTTATTCTTTAATGCGTTAAATGTGTGTTCCTGTCTTTCACTCCATACAAAGTTAACGTCGCGTTGGGGTTCGTCGCTAATCAGACAGCGGACTAGCGATTTCGGCGTAATTTTTAATGAATTTTCTGAAGTATCCAGTCAAACCAAGAAAACTCCGGACTTGTTTTACGGTTGTAGGCTGGGGGAATTTTCTAACAGCTCGCGTTTTCAGAGATCCTGGAGATATCTGACCATGCCCTATATCGTACCCCAAAAACTCTATTCTTTCTCTTAAAAATTGGCATTTTGTCCAATTAATCCGTAAACCATTGGCTGCCGCCACGCTAAGTGTTTATCTCAATTTGTCCAAAGCGTCGTAATTATCTCTTCCCGGAACTATGACATCATCTACGTACGTGAACACTATTCTTTTCCGAATTAAATCTTGGAACACATCTGATATGAATCTCAAAAAGCTCATCGGACTAATACAAAGGCCGAAAGCAGTATATTTCTGGTTATCTTCGGTAACCGGCACATGAAAGAAACCGTTCTCGAGATCTAACACGGAGAACACTTGCGCGCCATTCAACGCATCAATGCAATCTTCAACTAGCGGCATCGGGAAACGGTCGCGTACAATCTTTGTTTATTGCGCGATAATCGATACATACCCTATACGAACCGTTCTTCTTAGGAGCTACTACTACCGGGCTCGCGTATTCGCTTACACTAGGGCGAACGATGCCTACATCTAGCCATTCGCTTATTTGTCGTTTACATTCGTTTACAATTTGCTTTTCCTTTGGTGCCAATCGCCGCGGTTTCATACTGACCGGTATGTTATCGCTTACCACAATTCTCGTTTGAACCCTCGTTTGGGTCTTTTCCTCTGGCTTGTAGTCTCTAATCAGTTTTTCTATCTCACCTTTAAATGGCTGTTTCACATCTAACTCACACTCATTCACGCAACACACATTCGCCAATTGCTGCACGTGTTGGTTAATATCGTCACTTTCCGCATTGAACTCGCTTGTATGGGGCACACACACATCGTCGTCACCAACTTCTGCGTCGTCGGCGTCCCTGGCTTTGAAGTCGTCGCTCGGTATCTTCCTCGCACTGATTATTTCGCCTTGTCGGAAGCATACCTCCGCCTCACACCAAAAATCGTGCCGAGACTCAAGTCGCACGGGATGGTCGTCGTCGGCACTAAAAATATTTTAATTCGATATCTTTCGCCTGCCAGATCAACGTTACCATCAAAGGTGCCGAGAGCTCGTGTCACCCCGTTTCCTGCACCCATACAACTCGTAAACGTCGTTTTCAGTTTCTGACCGCCTATTTCCTTATACTTCTTTTCTTGCATGACCTCACCTCGTGCGTTTTCATACTTGTAACGCGATTGATTACCGATTGAACCACACTTTTGCTCGCTGCTTTTGTACATTCTCTGGCCAAATGACCAAAATCGTTACATTTGAAGCACTTTGGCCCTTTTCCTTTCTCGAGACAATCCGGGGCGGCATGCCTCGCAACCCCGCAAGTTTTACCATGTAACCTTTTATCTGGTTTGTCCGTTCCACCCCGCTTCGGCTTGTCATACTCCTTCGCCGTTCGATGCTTTCTTGTTTCACCCCTTCTGTCGCGATCTCGCATTTTGTCGTATATCTTTAGATTGTCCTTCAGCTCGCTCAACGTACGCGATTGATACAGAATCTGTTTGTTACTTTCTGCATTCGTGATGCCTTGAATAACATAATCTATGATCGCTCGTTCCTCTACTTTGCACTGACTTGCAATTTCCATCATTGCATATATGTATTGTCTGCCACTTTCGTCATCCTGTCGCTTACGCTTGTGCAATTTGGCGTGTACTTCGGCACTGCTAACGTCGACGTTAAATTCACGTAGCATCGTTCGTTTGAATGCTTCCACGTGATGATCGATCTTTCTGACGTGATGTACACCTAATTCTCTTTTTACACGAATTTTTTTACACGAATTTGATTTAACACGAGTTAAAAAGAAAAAAAAATTTCTCTTTTACACGAATTGTTTTGTTTTAACACGATTTTTAATATTCTAGGAATTTTTCTTGAATCTCATAGAGCAAATAGAGCGAGATTTTTCGACGCGTGTACGAAGCGTTTAAATTATTCGTTTAGTAAATGTATGCGTTTATTGTCAGAAAGTGAAAATGCATAAAAATTTGTTATGTCTATATTATTTTAACTTTTTTTATATTAATGATTTTCAGATATTATTTCCTTTTTTCCAAAGTATAATTTATTTTTTATAATATATTTAATGAATTAAAATGTGTAAGCACGAAATAAATTAAGTGAACTCTAACAAGAATTTTTTAATATTGTTTACACCTAATTCTCTTTTTACACGAATTTTTTGGGAACGTATCTATCGTGTAAAAAGAGAATTAGGTGTATTGCTTCGCGGAACCTCGTAACATGCGTTTAGCGTATATCAGTTTCTGTAACTGATTCCAATTCAATAAGATGCTTGTCTCTTCAAAGTTTCTTATCCACTTTCCGACCGGCATCTTGTCGTCGCCCGAAAAGAACGTTAAACTATCTTCTACGTCCTTAAGGGGTTAGGCCACTCTAGAGGCCGAAAAAATAGGCTTTTTGGGGATTTTTTTCAGAAAAACTACAAAATAAATCGAGATTACAAAAAAGGGTGTTTATCATACATATCGTAGCGACCATGTAGGTGCTACATACGAACATCTGGCACGCAGACGACCACCGTGGTTTATGATACCCGAGTTAGCAGAACTGTTTTTGAGAAAGCCTTTTGTTTTCGATGTTTTCGTCAAAGTGCAAGAAGCACATATTTTTCGGATTAAGAACAGGCCTCAACAGTTACAGCAGGAGTCATGAACCGCGCGATCCAAAGGGCCCACGAGCCGAGGCTCAGCGGCCAGAGTTCGGCGGCCGGGCACGCAATGGGCCTGGTGGAAGAACCCCTACCCCTACGTTGCCAAACTCCAGCGTCAGAGACACGTCAACCAAATCGCACCCGCTACCAAGAAAGCGCGCCAAGGGCACAAGGAAGAGGGGACGCGATTTGGGCGACACGAAAACTGACGTCTGGGGAGGAGTGAGACGAGGCAAGACAGTGTCTGTCTTCGACACGGAAAGAGATTAGTTAAAAAGACAACGACGAGAATTTTGTAAGACCACAGCGAACTAGTACCAATAAAGTAAAGGTACCCACACCTAACAAGTCATTATAATTGAACACGCAATCCCACATAAGATTCCTTCAGGTATATTACAATTAATACACGTATATACTAAATGTCCCTTACGCGTGTATCGTTTACACGAATTACAAATGTTCGATACTTTATTGTCAGACTGACACATATGACATTTCTTTTTCTCTTATGCACTTTTGAGCTTGATGTAGAGGGCAAGACCGAAGAATTTTGTACGGAGTACACAATATTCCTCGAAGTGTTTGGAAATCTTTCTCGCCATAATATGTATGGCTGTACCAATTTCTCTCAATTTTTTTGAAGGAACGATCTTCGTTGTAGCAAATATCCTTGTCGCCATTGGCTTTTGGTGTTAGAATATAATACATAGGCATTATATGCTGAAATAGCTATTATATTCCAGAGAATGACCATTGGCCCTCTAGTCATTTTGCGCTTTGCACTGTAACAGATAGTAATCGTACTATCTAAAGTATCGACAGACCCTTTAGTCGAGTTAGAATCTAATATTATCTGTAGCTTCCTAATTTTTCGTGGACTAATTTCCTCCTCGGAGTGTAGTGAGCTTTGTAGAACCACGCATCTATTTTTGCGTGGTATGTATGAAACAAGAGTCTTATCCTTCGTAAATACGGATTGACTTGAAAATTGGTTGATGTTTTGCAATATAATAATTCATCCAAATATCGTTTCAGTTATCAGAATTTGCAGTCATGAAAATTCATAATATTGAACACCAGATATAATATGTACTCACACAGAACGTAACATAGTACACTTGTCCTGCATTATGTAAAGGCACATGTATGTACGAGGAGAATTTACTTTATATGTAATTGAATTACATACTTCATACTTCATACACACGTCCAGATATTACTATACATGTGGCCAATTATTAGGAGCAATTTGCACTAATACAAAAAATATTTAATACCTCGAATTAAAAGAAAATTCTCTTCGTTAAACTTGTTGCGTACCCAGTCTCCAAAGTCATTTTTATCTACAATGGAAACAGGCCCTATGACCTAAGGGTGTAATTTACGAGGGGCTCCAACCGAACCACCCCTCACACGTGGGGAGAACCTAACTCCTGGATTCCTGAGAAAGTGTACTCCCAGGGTGGATTTATGATGCCTTACGCTCTAGCTCCAAAAAACCCTTTATAAGGTAAACCTTTTCCAACGCTAGACAGTTTTGATTCACCCTTAGGGGTAATGCTGCTAATCGTTTTAGTGAGATCGGGCCTCAGTTTCCCTTTCGATCAGTTATCGCGAGTTCGGGTTTGTCAACTTCAAATCATGTTCGCTCTAGATTGGTAAGCACCATCAGGCTCAACACACCAAACAGCTTTGCGAGGGACTCTCCCGCCGACGAACGTGTAGAATCATTTCATTCAGAATATATATATATTGTTATTGTTATTGTTATTGTTAGTACTTCCAAGTTTAACTAACTATTTACCTTCCCTGCAAAAATATTCGGTAGCGACATAACCCCATCGAACAGGTCACTCCAGCCGCTCGGTGTGAACATCATAATTACGGCCCAAATTCAAACGTAGACATTTACAACTCGCCTTGGGCTCGTAACAAGCTCATGGGTCTTTTTCGATCCGTAACACCTTAAGTTTGACTTTTTTTGTAGCTCAAAAAGGATTAATGCAAAAAAAGTTTTATTGGCGGAGGAAGATAGTGTTCCTTAAAAAAACAAAGTCATTAGGCGCCAGATACGTATTTTCATTATTATAGAAGTTATCAAAGATTTATGAACGCTACGGGTCGAAAAGGACCCTAACACCTTAGGAGGGTTAAGACATATCATGGTTGTGAAGAAATTGTAAAATATTCTTCGGCAAATGCACTATTTCATTCATTGAATTGTGACTTGCTTTAATCGTACCTTATTTGTATTCCATAGAACATATTAGAAACGTTAGTACCATATTTCGTACCGTTATTATATTCGTCTCCGAATACTGATCTTTTACAGGTTGAAGGATATGTATACTTCAATAACTTGGAATCTCTTTAAATCAAAATCGAAATGTTTACTTAAAATTGAAATTAAGTAAATTTATTGTGATTTTTATTCTGTTTTCAGTGTCAGTAAAACTGGCAAATAACTAACTTGCTAATAAACATTTACAATCCAAACTAAAGTCATTAAAATGCATTAGGTAAGCATGCTATTAGAGGATATAATCAACAATTAAAAAATTCAGTTAGTAGATATAAACAAATTCAGAAAAAAATACTTAAAATATTATAAATTTCAATAAAGCATTTTATTTATTAAGGCACACAATTACATCCATAGAAAGGTATAAAAACACTACTAAAGGCAAGTTTGATTAAGATTATAAACATCCGAAAAATACATTACTTTACATTACTTTCAAAATAAAGAAAAGTCATAATATAATTTGATTTGTTTTGATTAACTATTGGTACTGAATCTGGAGTAAATAGAGGAACATAATCCGCTTAAACACATCCATTCTTGTGTGAAATGTAATGATTTTTAACTTATGCGAACACTGTTTTTTCCAACGACTGTTATAATTCCATTGTCTTCTAGTTCCTTTAGAGCATCTTCAAACATGTCTCTAGTAATTAACTGACAAAGGGAAAGAAATGCATTAGATTAAGACACACAGATGTGCATGTATAAGCACTATGTATAAGCATAATATAGAAAAACAATTATATTAGAATAACGAAAACAGTAATACGGATAAAATACAGAATATAGGATACTTACAGTGTCAGAAGTTGCTTTCAGTTCAGCAAATATCTTCTGCTGGTTCAAAGTGTTAACTTTCCCTTTACTCTGAATAACTTTATGCACAGCTTCATACAACTCTCTCTTCCTCTTCCTTGCTGCCGAGGAAACTCCGGTCGTGAGAATTGTAATGTCTATCTTTCCACTCAAGGGATCTATAGCTGATTGCTTTATGGCCTCACGATGTAATCTAAGCAAGTTGATAATTGTTTATTCTTTTCCATTATTATTGGGTTTTTTGTTCATAGTTTATCATTATAAGTTACAAACTTGTAACCAATCTAAACTAATGTGAACTTGAGGCTGACGTTCTCCACCAGTTTTTCAGCTGTATATCTATATCTATTTTAATTTTAGTTTTAGTGCTGTATTCAAAAGATACTTCGTGAAAACGTGAAGCTTCCTGAAACAATGTTGGCGTTCAAATGGCAATAGTGATTTAATACTTTGTTTGCAACGAGAGATGATTCAATAAATAGGTATTGCAGTTGATTAGACTTAATTTTTAGGGACATATTAAAATTGTAATTTTACTGGAAATTGTAATAGAAAAACTTAGAATTATTATTAGAATATAATGATGCTTTTTATCTCTTCATATAAGGATTAATGCGACGTAATTTGACTTTACTGAAATGTACGAAATCTCTTAAGCAAAGTTCGACATCAATACGACCCCTACCCCTACCCCTAGCATTGTCCTATCGGGATGCAGAAAATTACGCGGAACACGAATCTGTAATAAAAAATGGGGATCCCCATTCAAAATTTTTAACTTGGGCCCCAAATCAATATGCTCATCTGATAGCCCGATTCAAATACTGAAACTTTGTCATTTAATGTTTTCAACGAAAATGTTTCCCCTATGAGATATTTGACCGCTTCAAGGCTTTTCAGATACACACATAGTTGCAATCCAGTGGCTATAAATTTACTACAAGTAATATACTCAGAAGCGGGGAATTACATAACTTAACCCTTTCGCTACTAACGGGGACTGTAGTCACCCAACGTTTGGCGCTCGCTGTCCACTGACGGTTACTTTAGTCACGTTCTTCTCCTCAATTTCGCATTCATTTTTAACGTTGTAGAGTACAATATAACTGTTATGTTATGTCTATGGTTACCGATTTCTTCTGTTTCGTTTCTCTTTTATATTATATTACGAGATTTATGAGAGTGGCGATATGAACATCAGTGCGAAAGTAACGATCCAATAGCACACCAAACACTCGGTTCTTTACTTATTATAAATACGCCAACACATACACTTTACGGTATGTGTTTTTATCTTTCCTATTTTAAAATGGTGTGCCACGACAAACGCATTAGTAATAATGTAATATTAGGGAAAAGTAGGACTCTGTGTGTATCCGTGTTTTGAAACTTTTCACACGAAATTATATTATTAAATGTATTTTCTAGTTGTATTGTAAATATGTTATGTATTAGTTTTGATATACAATTTGAGTAAAGAATTAATAATGTACCTTACGTCATTAAGCATTAAAAGTTACGTTCTTTTCATAGTAAAATTTAAGTGCGTCTGCGTTAAGATTGGCCCGTACCGGGATAAAAGCGAAATTACATAACTTGGAGAACAAAAACCTATAAAGGGTCTAGCCGGTTAAGGGAGTCAAAAGTGCCCCTAAACCAAATTCGACTTGCGATGGGTCATTCGATATCTACCCCTCCAGTCGAGATACAAAGTTGAAACTTGGCACAGATTGCTTTTTTTCATAAGCTATCGAATGACCCATCGCAAGTCGAATTTGGTTTAGCCGGCTATACCCTTTAGAATTTAATGATCATATGTGATGAGTTATAATAGTTACACACATAGGGACTTTATGACGTTTTAAACATTAACTTTATTTTGTTGAAAAATGGACAGACCACTTTCAAGACTCATATGCAAAATCCTGAAAACAACAGATTTTTCTTCCATTCAAAGTATTACTCTTCATAACATAAAATTTTACCAAAATCTGAGAAATAAATTGCAGAATATTCTCTAATAATGTACCACTGAAGCAAACACATATTAGAAGTCATGAATGTCAACATAAACTGTTAAGCAAGGAAATATTTATAAGTCAAATATGAACCGATTTTTAACCACATAAAATACCACCGTATTTAACAACAATATTATAATAGAAGAAGGGATTCGAAAGTATCATTTCGAAAGTGCATTTCGAAAGTATCAATATTACGAAGCAGGCGCAACTTAAATGCGGCAAACAAACACATAGCTTTTTTAAATAATGAAAAGCGTAGGGTAGTAACATTTAGGGTGTTAACACTTGTTATGGTAACTTCTCACAACTACCTTAGTAGTATCACAATTTTCTTAGTAAATATCTGTGATGAAATACGGTATTGACCATGCTATGTTAAATTATACTCTTACAGAATATTCAGAAATAAGATATTTACAAACCTCCAGGCTTCCTCCACATCCTCAATTTCCACTATAGGGCTCAATCTGACTTTTGCATGTGCTTCCGCAAGCCTAATCAAAGATTCTAGTTGCCTTGGATACGCAGTGATCTGCCCTCTTCCGCTTCCAACTCTTCGCATGTCTACATAAGCTTGACTTAGTCTCTGCTGACTATCTTCGTTTATAATAGGATGGACATGCTCTTTTGCAAATGCAATATAGTCCCTTAAAATACTTAAATCGACGATATCATCCTCGTCTTCTACTTGAGTCTTATAATATAGGGAAACCATATGCTTTGCAAGCCTCCTATCATAGGTATCTGACTGCGAATCCAGCATCAGGAAAATCAAGTCGAATCGTGACATCAATGTATGAGGCAGCATAACGTTTTCGACTACCTGGAACATTTTTAAGTATACATTGTGCTTTTGCAAAATGGTGATTAGTTTGAATCAGTGTTAGGCATTAGGCATTAGGCATAGATCAACTTCTCTTTAGACTTTGTTTAGATTAACAAAATAATAAATTGAAGAGAATAATCACTATACATAATACTAATTTCATTTCTCAGTTGATAAAGTTAAATATCCACAAAAGTTTGAAAGCATTATTCATCTTAGCCTAACCTTAACATGTTCATCGCCCAGAATATTGAAAAAATCGTATCAAGCACCGCCTGCTATATATCATAAGTAGACGAATGAAAATAACGCAACGCGCTATTTTATATGGTTATTCGTTAACCAAACTTTTTCCACTTATACAAGTATATAATTGCAAGTTTACTGTATGATAAAACTCTTTATTGGAGTTGTTATATTAAGTCTATGGTCCTTAAATATAATAAATTAAATTAAGGGCCCTCAGATTCGGCACCAATTGAGCGATTGCTACCATCAATAAAAAAAACTCTCTTGAGGCGCTCCTTCCCGCTTTCCGATTACAATAAAATTTTGCGGAACGTATCTTTGTTGACATTGAAACAGATTGTGGGAGGTCTATATTAAAATTGTTTGACTAAAAGTAAATGATGACCATCCTAATGAGCAGTCGGCAGACTGAAACTTTAGGTGTCCCCCAGGATATGATACGATTATACTGATCGCGTTAACACGTTGAGTGCCACATCAGTCATCGGTGACTGACACTGAACTTTCCATTCAGGCCGCGTCAGTCGCCGGTGACTGCTGACAGTGTAAAATATGATATAAAACTACAAAATTTACATTATTTCAAGTAGTTACCTAAAATTTATTTAAAGTCCACTTAATTTTTATTTAATACGGGATTATATTATTAAACACCTGCATCGAGTAAATTTCAATTTGCTAGTAGTGCGCTTCGCATTGCTGTACCACGATACCAGCGCGCTTCCTAAGCAGCGCGCGTGGCCTGATGGCAATTTCCTTATAAAATCGCGTGGCACTCAACGTGTTAATAAAGAAGTAGGCAAAATATATTTTACTCCGTTAATCCACAAACCAATTAAATTATATTGGCATATCGTACAATTAGTATTATAGTAACGAAATAGTATAATAGTTACATGTTTATTTAATATTTCACAACACACAATACTGCTACTTAGAATCAGAGCAATAAAACCGAGAATTTTCAAACCTTACGTGTATAAGCTGGGACATTTCGATGTGGAAATCCATAGATATCTCCGTTATTTATAAATGTATGAAAAATTACTGTATGTAAAACTTACAGTGTTCAAGATACTGCTTCGAAGGTACATACAGTACATACAGTACATACAGTACATACAGTACATACAGTAATAACAAAATCTCTTTCATAGTCTTTTTTTATAATATACCCGCAAGAAATCGGAAATGCTTATCGAGACTTTACGAGACTTTATTATTAATTCACGTATTAATGCACGTGGAACGTTACAGCGGAGATGTCTATCTAGGTATCCATTTAAATGCCCCATGCCGCAGATTGGACATTTTTATTTGTACTAAAAAGTATGCTGTGAAAACTGAATAGTTTAAAACTGAATAGTACATTCTTCTAAAAGTGATTTGTAAAGTCCAAATGATGGAGCATATCAAGTGTAAATTACTCACTGTTTTATGCTTGTTCCACTGTGATTCACAAGGGTTTGCAGCAGCAAGAATACTTGTTCTGGCATTCAATTGGCATATAATTCCAGCTTTGGCAATGCTTAATGTTTGTTGTTCCATGACTTCGTGTAAAATCGACCTGGCACTGTCGTTCATTTTGTCAAATTCATCAATGCAACAAATTCCATTGTCAGCAAGGACCAGAGCACCAGTTTGTAACATCAGCTGTTTAGTTTCTGGATCCTTTGTTACGAAAGCTGTTAAACCTACTGCACTTGATCCTGAGCGAAAAGAGATAAATTTGATTCTTAAGTTGACAAAACTAACTCCCGATTATATCCGCGTTCACGTTCTGTACCATACGTTCTACACCTATCAAAAAGTTATATTGATCTATATATACAATTTTATGTCAAATATTGCGTTTGAATATTAAACGTGCTTTACTATACAAAAATGTGTATTATGTTTTTAATTTGTTATCCTTATAGATGCAAAATTATGTAAATAAAGCTCTGTAGTGATGAATAATGTCGACATGAGTATTAAACGTAGCTTACGAATGTAGCCAAGAAGAACGTAAGGCTCCATTCACTAGATTCGACAATAAAAATATTTTCCAACCGTGCAGTAAAAACCTTAAAACATGTACAAATGTTTTGTTGTGACCACATTGAGCATGTTATAAATAACGAATTGGTAAGCTTGCAGAAAATGTATAAACAGGTAAGAGTTTCAAACTCTTGCGAATCTTTCCAACACTTGAAAATCAACTGACACATTTTAACAGGACGGCTATACGAAGTTCTATTCAACATAATATCACCTTTCAAATTTAACGTAATGTCTTATGAGAAGACGGGTGAACCACGCATATAAAAGACGATGATGGAAAATGGACATTTTGGAAAAGTCAATGGAAAAGAAGCATTCGGCCAGAACATGATACTATACACACTAATCTGAAGATCATAATTATTTCTCCGAAATGTGATGGGGAAACTTATAAAAGTAAGTCAAATGTTCTTATTGTGATCTTAGACTTATAGAATGCATTGAAACAGTAGAAACACATCATGAAAATCGATAAAAGTAAGTAAATAAACATTTGATAAGCTGTACAACATCTGCTCTGAACGTAGAACGTAGAACGTAGAACGTAGAACGTAGAACGTAGAACGTAGAACGTAGAACGTAGAACGTAGAACGTAGAACGTAGAACGTAGAACGTAGAACGTAGAACGTATTGACATCAGGTTATGTAGCCCTCGACTCCGTGCAAGTTTTGCCTCATGCATTTTGCCTATCAGCAATAGCAGTCGGGATTTTCAGGTGGCCTGTTTCATGTGTCTCAAGCTGCACACTGGTGCATGTATATTGTTTAATTAGACCATGCTTGCAAAAATAATCGGGCCGATGGTCATGATGCGTATTAGAGATAAAGAAAATAACAAATAACAAATAACAAATAATGATAATAAAATATAACAAAAATCTATTTCTCCTATAAGCTACATATTAGTTGTTAAAATGATAAACTCCCAGAGATTATGAAAATGATGAGTTGCAAACAATTCAATCTGAAACTCACCTTTTCCGCTACTATATTGTGAACGGGGTACCAAATTGTACACAAAATGTAAGAGTTGTGACTTGCTGGTACCAGGATCTCCACAAAGTAGTATGTTTATTTCTGGTCTGAAATGCTTTCCAAAGGGACCGTCCTTCTTTTTAGTACCACCAAACAATTGGAGCAAAATTCCCTTCTTCACATCATCATTGGAATAAATACTAGGTGCTATATGCCTTGCAAGCCTTTCGTAAACGTCTTCTTTCTGAGAGAGTAATTTCAAGAGTTCCACTCTCTCTGGAGGGAAGGCGTGTTCCTTACCTTCTTCTTGCTCGTAAAGTCTGAAAAATTCCCAAATGAAAATTTTCCCCAATGAAGTGTTAACTCGTCATCCCCGGTTAAAGAGTTAACAAATAATTGCCGACTTAAAGAGTAATGGAGGATTAGTTTTGTATGTAGTTAAAATTATGATGCAATTACTATGTTAGTTGTCACAAAGCTTTTCACATTTCTCGGGCGTCCCGTTGCACCTGGTTTATTAACGAAGAATCCTTTGCTATTTTTTTTTTAATAAGATGAAGATTAAGTTCGTTTTTTTAAATGGAACTAGGTATATATGTTTTTCTTCCGATCGTCTGAAAGTGCTTTCCAAGACAAATTCATTAACTTTTCATGTGTTACACGTGCCACACGTGCCACACGTGCCACACGTGCCACACGTGCCTCACGAGCATGAAAGCGGTCATAGGCCTTGGCGATAGCCACGCGCCTGAGATGCAATCTATTTGCTTAAGATACAATAGCTGTAGATCAATTCGGCGGCTTCGGGCGATGACCTCTCACAGGTTGCATCAATCCTATTACCCAACGCACCTGTATTTTCCCCACCGACGCTCCTTCCCCACGTCGGACGCACTTTTTTTCCATTATTCCGTGCAATTTCAAACCATATAAAAAGGCCATATAAAACCATTTCCCCATTCATTAGTCCAGTCCAGTAGCTGAACTGATCCACACCTCGGTCTGTTATTCTGCCCGACACGGTCCATGCCTCTTAGGGAAAGTACCGCCTGAAGCCGCCGAAGACATCAACTCGCAAGATATCGCGAAACTGTTAAAAAAGTGGTAAATGCGGAGTGGCTGCTATCAGAGAACCAGCGGAAGGCGACAGTCATTAGACCCATCGCTACCTAGGTAAGCATAACTCAAAACACACATACACACTAAACATACTTGTAAGAGCCTGCAATTGTGATACTCTTAATAAATCCATTAACTGTTTCATAGGAAACTTGGTGTTCTCCTGTTATTAGGTGTTTTCATATGAAATGGCTCATTTTTCAGAAAGCTGTTATGTCCACAATATTTGATAATTTGTGAAAACCTTTTTTTTATAAAATAATGACGGTGAATGAAAAAAGTGAATTTGGCTCGAAATTCCTCGGTTTTCGGAAAAAAACGTTCCTAGCGTTCCTAAGATGCAAGTTACATGTTTGAAAATTGTATTCGTGTTATTGTTAATTAGAGTTTTTACAATATCTGTACCGAGAGTGGCCTCTTTTCGAACTCAGGTAGTCAACACCTCGGCGAATCCGAATTTGCCGAGTTTTACGCAGGTATAGGTAATATACCACGTCTTTGTGTTCACGGAAAAAGTGAGGACCTTCTCTATCCAATCATATTGAACGCAGAAAACATTAACCTAATTGCTGGTAATATGAATTTTTTATACATAGTGGTAGTTCCGAGAAAAAATTCATTTTTCTGAAAACCGCTAGCTGTCGTGACGCCAGGTTACTACGCCCGTACACCACTATGTTGTGGTCGAGTCAGTTGCGGCTTTTCTTTATTTATGAATTTAAATTAAGCCATAATGCAAGAATTCTAACTACAATATAAATTTCTCGAAAGAATCGTTACTTGTGATGAAAAATGGTTACTGTATAATAATCAGAAAAAAGTAGACCGTATCTGAATGTTGAGGAAATTCCGAAGCAGGTGATAGCGACCGTATAGTCGAATTATACAGGAATAATACAGTATAAGTTTTAAAAAAATGGAAAGTGTGTGACGCTGAACACCACTTGTCAACAAATTGACATTCTGCATAAACAACTGTCACCACTACAGTCCAGCCTACCAGCCTACCGAGCTTCAAATGCCTCATCCTGCTCCACTACAACGCGCGACCGGACACTTTGCAAAACACAGTAAAGAAATTAATTGAGATAATTGGGATATGACATTTTCCCGCGCCCTGCCTATTCCATAAACCTTCTCCCAACGGATTATCACCTTTTTAAACATTTAGAATTATTTCTGCGCTATAAAATCTTCCAAAACCAGAGGGAAGCTTTTGAAGCCTTCTTCTTCTTCGGCAATTAACAATAGATCTGGTGATTTTTATAAACAGGACATACTTTCGCTACCTACACGATGGGAAAAGACCACAGAAGCGATTGGAACGTATTTTGATTAAATAAATATTATATTGTAAAAAATACAGCACTTCAAACTCACAATGCGCCACTCACAATGCGCCACTTCATATGAAAACACCTAATATTTCTGTAACCAACGCAATCACAGCAACAAGCCACCCCCCCCCCCCCCCCATAAGATTCACTCCAACCGCTCGGAGTGGATCGACTTATAGTTTACGGGTAAACCCTTGCCCGTATCGTCCATTGGTCTTTTCGAAAAGGTGATAGTTCGTTGGAGGTTCGCGACGCGATTCAGGCCATCTGCCCTTCAGCCTTAATTTCGCACGCCCGCTCCTATCACATGTATACCGCCGATTTAAATTAGTTTTTGAGATATTGAGCTTAGAAATGTACTGTTTTTTCGGAAAAAATACTTGGTTGGAATAGGAAATACGGGTGGCGGTCTTGTTCGCGCCTGAAAAACTACGTGTTAAATATCGCCCCTTGAAACAGATCCGCAGGGTCTATGTCAGAAACGGCAGGCCCAAAGGCTAATAGTTTTCCAAATAAAAACTATACGGGAAAGATTTCGATGGGGGAGGTATTGGTGATCGAACACTATTGGCATTTGGGCCTGCCGTTCCTGGCACAGACCCTTCGGATCTGTTTTAAGCAGCGATGTTTAACACGTGGCTCTTCAGGCGCAAACAAGACCGCCGTTCATACTTCATATTCCAACCAAGTATTCTTCCGGAAAAATCAGTAAATTTCGAAACTCAAAAGCGCTATCAAACGATCGGAATAAAAATATATAGTTCCATTTAAAAAAACTTGACCTTCATATATTATTAAATAATAAAGTAAAAAATAATTTGCTTTCATCAAAAGATTTGTTCCCTTGTACCATGCAATCTTCATTTAAAAAATTGTTTCCATCTGCAATAGTTTAGGATACAAACGGCTGTCTAGTGTTTAAGTCCAATAAACTGATATATTCTTTTTGAGAAACCGCTAGTACCAAATAATTCCTCTATTCAGGATAGTTCTGGTACTAAAGTCCAATAATAAGGCGATTCGCATTAATAAAGCATTCGCACAAATTCGGGTAAGAACCATCGTGAACACATCGTGAACACTACCATAAAGGCTTAAAGAACAAGAAACAATATTATAATCAAATCCAACTTACCTCTTTGCATCCTGCTTTCTAAAATGCACAACGTCCAAGTGTGTCGTATAAACCGCTTGCATATCAGTGTCCAGAGGGCTAGACTTTTTTGTCGAAGCTCTAAAAATGCCGGTAACAGCTACTCTATCACCAGGTGAAACTGTATCAACAAGGTCATTATGCGCAAATAACATAATTGTATGGGGTGTTTGTCCTTCTGGCATGTCATCTGGAGCTTCTTGAAGTCTAATCATTTGTTTATCTGAATAATGACTTCTATTGTGGATTAACATAAATGAGAATTTGTGATTGCAATGAGTACAACCGGATGGTTCCCTTATTCTACCCCTGTCGAGTTCTCTAGTTGTTGTAAAGCCACACACAGTGCATTTGAAGAAAGCATCCCTCATCTCTGGAATAAGTTTTGATGATCGGATGACCATCCCGCATATGGTTATTAATTGGTCCACGTCTCCTGGATTTAACTGTCTCATGCTTCTTGTTTTGGTCACATTAAATGGTCGCACTTGAATCTGATGCTCCAAAATTGCTGCGGGGTATTTTTCAAAGAACATCTCGTTCACTGTCATGTCCATTGTGGGAATAACTTCTTGCGGGTAACAAATCAGCTGGCGGTAAAGTTGTTCATCAAAAGCTTCCAAGTGGGCACAGTTCACACTTAAGTACGGTTCTTCTAAAGTATGGATTTCTTCGAGCTTTTGAAGATACAAGGGGTCCGATAAGTTCATATTCTCTGGAAGTTCATCGTTCTCTGCTTCTGGGTCGATGAAACGGGTTATAAAGCGTTTAAATTGTTCTTTGCAGCGATTTACTACCACATCTGTACCCCATATTACGAGATGAGGACCTGCGGTTTCACTTTCCGAGGTTCCAGGGATAGCCCCTTCCTCGGCAATCTATAAAAACGATGTTGAACATGAAATTCCATTTTTGAAACTTATTTTTCATTTCTATTTCAGTGGTTTAACAAATCTCTTCAATAACAAGATACGTAAAAGCAGTTTACACTCGGAATTTGAATTCTTGTACATTTTATATCTGTTCATTTGCAGATACGGGCCGTTTATTATGAAAATGGGTAACTCCATTTTTTTTTAAATTTAATTTCATATTCTTTTGGCTTTTATTGGCCATAAGATTTTAGTTTAGAATCAATGTACTATTCAGATTTTTAAATATCTATATATTTTGGTCGGTGTAAATGTGGTTAGTGAATGAAAATGCAAAATTATTTACTATGAAAGTGGGGCAACTCCGTTCTGAATAAATTGGCATCAGAAAAGCTGGACAAATATTTCCCTTTTTTTTTTATTTACAAAATGCTTTACCATATCTAAAACTATCTACTTCGATTTCATGCTATGTATGAACGTAACATGATAGCACAAGATGTGGGGCAGCAGTAAAAGTGAAGGAAGGAAAATAATGTATTGTTATATAAAATTATAACTCTACACAGATAATTATCAACTTCAAGTTGAATAATATCACAATTTCAATAAATCTACGAATGCTATAAACATATTAATTATCATATCTATTATAAGTTCTAATTCGTGTATTCAAAGTGCTACTCACTGGTTCGCCAATGTTAACTTGCCGCAGCTTTTTATCTGTGCTAATATCTGTTCTTTGTCTAATTGGGGTGCCTCTAATTCCACTTCTTGGAGTTCTGACTGAACCTAAAGAACTTGGAGTGCCATAATTCAATGGAGAAGATAATTCTATCTCGCTCATCCCTGCTGTACTTGCTGGTGGACGATTTGGAGATGAATTCGCATAACTGAGCTCCGAAGAAGCTGCAATTGTTTCCTGGGTGTGTTGCGTTCCCCATCTTAGTGGTGTGTCTACAATGGAGGCTCCTGAACGTCTGGATGGGCCTGAATTTCCAAAGCTATATGAGTTTCTTAAGCCCATAGAATTTTTTTTACTTGGAAATTAAGGAAATATTAAACTAACTATTCTTTTGTTAGTTTATATTAAACTAACTAATGCTGCAAAGCGTGACAATAATAGCCTACATTATTTTCCTATAACTCCTTTTATTCATCCACAATTTCAATTTCAATTTCAATTTCAATTTCAATTTCAATTTCAATTTCAATTTCAATCAACCTCGTTCGGATTCGAATCACTTTTCTCGCACACATGCTCCTTTCGTACTCTCGCCTGTTATAGTTCGCACACGCGGTATAGTTCGTAATCATACCTGACCCTATGCTGCACTCGCTTATGACCCGTATTTAAGTCTAGTCTCTTGTTCTCTCACATTCGATCACACTCGTAGTCAGCATATAATAAGAGTAACAAAATGCGTAAATATTTATTTGCACTACACTGACAATAACAAACCATAGGAACTTTGCAGAACACCGTAAGTAGTATAGCGCAAAGACGCTTATTTGAAAAAATGTGAAATTCGGAAACAAAGATATTCGAAAATCGCTTGAGTAGGAAATTTACGGATCAATATAAATTAGTTTTTTAAATATCCATTTAAGTATACCTACATCCTAAAATTTTATTGAAATTAATGGCATTTATTTAGAAGATGATGTATACACGGTGTCAGCTGTAACAGAGGACAAACCTTTAATTCCTAAAGTATTACAAATAGCGCAAATTTTTTATATGAACATTACATGGTACAAGGGGGGAAATCTTTTGACGAAAACGAATTGTTTCTAATTTTTTTTAGTTAAGAAGATATGAAAACTATATATTTTTCTTCCGATCATTTAATAGTGCTTTTCAAGACGAATTCATAGCCTCTTCATATATGTGACCGATTTCAATTAGTTTTTGAGATATTAAGCTTACAAATTTATCGATTTTTCAGGAAGAACACTTGCTTGGAATAGGAAGTACGTTTTGCGGTCTTGTTCGCGCCTTTAGAGCCAAGTGTTGAACATCGCCACTTGAAACAGATACTGTTTCGGCTCTTAAGACCCGAACAAAACCGCCAAACGTACGGTTAAGGGGGTCAAAAGTGCCCCTAAACCAAATTCGACTTGCGACGGGTCATTCGATAGCATATGAAGAAAAAACAAGCTGTGCTAAGTTTCAACTTTGTATCTCGACTGGAAGGGTAGTAAAGGGCAAAAAACGAAAAATCATCAATCGTTTTTGCTCAATTTCTTCCAACGCAGTGCATGAAAAATTTTGGAAAAAATCAGAGACACTTCACTTAATGATATACATATTATAGAATTTTTAGTTTAAGCATATTTTTTAAATATTTCATATTTAAAGACAAACATGCGGTCCAAAGTCATATTTACGTATAGTACAGATTAAACAATAGTTTGTAAACAGATATTGATATAGTTCGATTGTTATATAGTTAGGAGTTAAGAAAATGTAATGTAAACAAAATTAACCTAAGTGAGATGCGAACCTACACAAAAGTTTGCAGCGTTTCAACAGCTTGACACGCTCTAGGCTCTAATAGCACAGTAATTCCAATTTGCTCTATTTATTTAGTTTCCTTAATTCCTGTATTGCTTCGCTGTATGCAAAAACATTGATTACTGCGAAAACACTTATTTAATAGAGAATAATACGAATGTTCGCCCTAGAAGTCAATCTGACACGCAAAAAACGCCGAAAAAACCGAGTTTTAATTTTTTTAACTACGATGCACCTATCCAAAAAATCTAAAAAAAATTGAGAGTAATACCATCACTAACACCTACTTACTCAAAAAATATATTTATAGTTCTGCAACTCCTTCAATACAAAATCGGCATTTTTCGGCATTTTTCGGCATTTTTTTGCGTTTGTATTTTTCACAGCTTGGATTTGCAACATAACAAAATGCCGAAAAATGCCGAAAAATGCCGATTTTGTATTGAAGGAGTTGCAGAACTATAAATATATTTTTTGAGTAAGTAGGTGTTAGTACAATGTATTACTCTCAATTTTTTTTAGATTTTTTGGATAGGTGCATCGTAGTTAAAAAAATTAAAACTCGGTTTTTTCGGCGTTTTTTGCGTGTCAGATTGACTTCTAGGGCGAACATTCGTACTATACGTACTAATCTGTACTATACGTAAATATGACTCTGGACCGCATGTTTATCTTTAAATATAAGATATTTAAAAAATATGCTTAAACTAAAAATTCTATAATATGTATATCATTAAGTGAAGTGTCTCTGATTTTTTTCAAAATTTTTCATGCACTAAGTTGGAAGAAATTGAGCAAAAACGATTGATGATTTTTCGTTATTTGCCATTTACTACCCTTCCAGTCGAGATACAAACTTGAAACTTAGCACAGATTGTTTTTTCTTCATAAGCTATCGAATGACCAATCGCAAGTCGATTTTGGTTTAGGGGCACTTTTGACCCCCTTAACCGGCTATACATAATAATATTATATATCGGTAATAAATCGGTCACATACATTGAAGGGTCAATGAATCGGCTTGAAAAGCACTATTAAACTGTCAAAAGAAGAATATATTATTCCACTTAAAATATGGAACTTGACCCTCATATCTTCATAACTAATAAAGTTAGAAACAATTCTCTTTCATCAAAAGATTTCCTCCCTTATACCATATGTTCATATAAATGTTCATATAAATGTTCATATAAAAAGTTTGGTCTATCTGCAATACCTTAGAAAATAAATGTTTGTGCAGTGTTACTGCGGACACTCTGTATAATACAATTGTCTCTTTGAATTTGAGAACTATAAACATTCTTCAAACTTAAGATGTTCAAGTCAGGCGAAATAATCTCTATGTAAACTTGAAATTAAACGTATTGATCATTACAAGGACTGAATATTTTATATTAAATAAATAATACATTATATATAAATGCTTAGATCTCTAATATGCTTTTGATAATGGTAGGTAAATTACAATTAAATGGTAGGTTAATGGTAGGTAAATTACATTATTATTCATATATCGGTATATCTTTCAATCACTGACGCATTCTGTTTAAGTTTGTTTGAATCTATTGTTTTAAATTCATATGGTTAAAAAAAACTTGTGTGGACGCAGAGTGATATATTTGATTAATATACTACATGAGCATGAATGACATGAGCTCCATTTTCATCTTTTTTAACATATCCATATTTCAAACCAATTAAAAAATTATGTGCAGGTTTGACCAAGAAGAACTTTCAGACATAAACCACGCCTGAATATAATCATACCACCACCCTCAGAAACTTCTTTCGAGAAATTATACAGATCATAAATTGACATCAGGCACTCAATATAGCTTTTCACCATAAGATTTTGCAACCAATTACATCTGTCTCCATGTATTTACACAATTATATTTATTTATTTACACCCTATATCAGTTTGGCAGATGAAACAACCTACAGACATCAACATCACAATGCATTCCAAATTTGTTGGGCTTAGGAGCGACTATAATCTACATGATGCAAAGGGCACAGACTAACTATATTGATAAGTAGTAGTGAGTTCATTCTGATTTACTAATATATTACTAAAAATCTTTTAATTCGCTTTTCCAGTTGTGCCCATCAATGAAAAATTCCAAGTTACAATAAAAGTTCACAGAAAGCAAGGCTGATTAAAGCAAAACTGGATAATATAAATTTTCACTATATTTTCCATGTTAATTTATCGTCAATGTAACTAAGGATTACAAAATGTTACAAAAAATTATGAAACATGTAAATATTAATATTAGATAAAACAATATAATACTGTAAGTTGCACATCACACATCTGTCACTCACACTCCATGCAATAAAAATCTACTGTTTTTCCAAAAATATTACATGTATTTTGTATTACATAAAAAAAGTACGTACGATGCGTACTTGCATTAACTTCAAAATTTTTTAAGTTTTTAATAAGATTTAAAAAGACAAAGCTAAAGCCACTTTGTTCGAAAACAGAAACATTTAAAACATTGACATTTTCATGAATATATAAAAAAATGCGATAATAGATCGAAAGTTTTGTTTAAAAGTGCAGTCTGAGAATAAAATGATTATTGATTTTAAGGGAAACACACTTCGAAACTTCGATTTAACTCGTAACTAAAAAAGTGTTGAAGATTACAAAGATTATTACTACGCATATAGTTTTCACCAAAAACTCAATAAACTATTAAAATTGTGTAGACATCCGTCATTTTAAAACTGTAAAATGTGTTTACATTCGCTTCCATTTCGCTACATATAGATATAAATCGTTGAATAAAATACTTGATGCAGTTTATTAAAGTGGTATAAACGGTGGTAAGGCGGTATAAACAATCAGATATTACGGACCATTTCATAAAGTTGAAAGTTGAAAGTTGAAAGTTGAAAGTTGAAAGTTGAAAATTGAAAACAATAGCCGCATACTGCTCAAAAACGTTTTAATATCCTCCGTACATCTGTTATTTATCATAATCTGTATCGTTTAAATGATTAATAGTGTCTGGGCTATCGGTAAAATGAAAATTGAGATTAGCCTAACCTGGCTTAGAAGATTTAGAGCTCCTCGGTGTTCCTTTAATAGACGGAGTTTTAACTGAAGCCGGCGTTCCTGGCTGTCGCCTAAGAGTTCCATTTGCGTTCGCATTATCCTCCTGGGCCACTGGAGTATGGGGAGAACGCATTGGACTGGACATTTTCAATGTAATAACTCTCTTTTCACTGTAAATAATACTGAAAGATAGTGGTATACACGTTTGCACGCTTAAACAGCTTTGATTTTTTATTGGTGCCGGCCAGTGAAAAAGGCGCGAGCATAAACCAGATACAGTAAGTAAGTAGGATCACCGACGATCTCGTCTGCACCGCAACGATTCACCGCAACAAAAAATGCCCTCTGCGGAAATGAGTAAGAAAACTTTGAACTACGCGCACTTAACACCGCTCTCTGAGCGCGTATCAATTTCGAGACGGATGAACTACAATGAAATTGATACCACCGGACAGACCGCTGATAATATCGCCGGTATCGACGAAATATTAGTAGACAACTCCTTTAAGGCATTCGGTTGCCGCCAATTTTGCGGACTTACAAAACCCTTATAGAGTTCCGACAAACCGACATTTCAATGTCGTTGCCAACGTTACCGGCGATCCTACTTTAAATTGTAATTTTTACATGTTTAAGAGGAACATTGAACAATTTAATACCCGGTTTATATTTTTGTTATCGTTATTTTCTTAATTTTATTCTTATTAATTAGTAACATGCAGATATTTAATCAAAACAATCGTTTTGTCATAAATGACATAATAATGGCACGCATATATATTGTTGAATAATGAATAACAACATTCGTTATTTGCAAACATAATGTTTCTATAAAATAATAAAAATTTGTTGACGATGTCTAACAATAAGGCTAGGTTCCATGATGCACCGGTACATAATTTCGTATTGTTGTAAGGCGAGGTGTTCTTTTTTTTGTAACATACGTTTATTGATGCCAAATTACAATTATATTTACAGTGGTAACAATAAACCTAAACATAGGTTTGTTAAAAGGGTTAACAAGGGATTAGTGTTACTTATAAATTTAAGACTCCGGGACGAGTACGCGAAATCTAAAAAAAAGTATCGTATGTAAAATGCACTTATTGCGTTCTGTCACATTGTATATAATCGTAACTCCTAAGGATCTACCCTTAAGCTAGGGTAATCAGGAAACACTACACAAACAGTACACATTACATAAACACTTGTTTATCGCCGGATGCAACTCAAGAACACTTGTAAGAGACCAAATGTGAATACCTACCACCCACGAAGTATAAACAGAACACAGCACACAAACACATACACATACACATACACATACACATACACGTCACAGGACTTAACGCCCCTTCTCTCTTCCTTACTCCCTAAACTTCTCCCTTTTTCCGTTTCCACAAGAGTCCTGTCCCTAATATAAAAAGGACAGTTAGTCCCAGATCAGGGGCATTAGTCAATCAAACGAGCATTAGTAAATCGTCAATCCCAAATAAATCTTAAATCTTAAATCTTAAATCTTAAATCTTAAATCTTAAATCTTAAATCTTAAATCTTAAATCTTAAATCTTAAATCTTAAATCTTAAATCTTAAATCTTAAATCTTAAATCTTAAATCTTAAATCTTAAATCTTAAATCTTAAATCTTAAATCTTAAATCTTAAATCTTAAATCTTAAATCTTAAATCTTAAATCTTAAATCTTAAATCTTAAATCTTAAATCTTAAATCTTAAATCTTAAATCTTAAATCTTAAATCTTAAATCTTAAATCTTAAATCTTAAATCTTAAATCTTAAATCTTAAATCTTAAATCTTAAATCTTAAATCTTAAATCTTAAATCTTAAATCTTAAATCTTAAATCTTAAATCTTAAATCTTAAATCTTAAATCTTAAATCTTAAATCTTAAATCTTAAATCTTAAATCTTAAATCTTAAATCTTAAATCTTAAATCTTAAATCTTAAATCTTAAATCTTAAATCTTAAATCTTAAATCTTAAATCTTAAATCTTAAATCTTAAATCTTAAATCTTAAATCTTAAATCTTAAATCTTAAATCTTAAATCTTAAATCTTAAATCTTAAATCTTAAATCTTAAATCTTAAATCTTAAATCTTAAATCTTAAATCTTAAATCTTAAATCTTAAATCTTAAATCTTAAATCTTAAATCTTAAATCTTAAATCTTAAATCTTAAATCTTAAATCTTAAATCTTAAATCTTAAATCTTAAATCTTAAATCTTAAATCTTAAATCTTAAATCTTAAATCTTAAATCTTAAATCTTAAATCTTAAATCTTAAATCTTAAATCTTAAATCTTAAATCTTAAATCTTAAATCTTAAATCTTAAATCTTAAATCTTAAATCTTAAATCTTAAATCTTAAATCTTAAATCTTAAATCTTAAATCTTAAATCTTAAATCTTAAATCTTAAATCTTAAATCTTAAATCTTAAATCTTAAATCTTAAATCTTAAATCTTAAATCTTAAATCTTAAATCTTAAATCTTAAATCTTAGAAACTAGAACTTTGTTAGTGTAATTTCAAGGAAATAAAACGACTATTTTAAAACTAAAACATAATTAATCTAAATCCCTGCGGGAACACAACACAAAATTGGCGCAGTCGGTAGGACCGTCAACAGCTGAAGAATAATCAAACTTTTCATGCAAAGTGATTTTCGGGAGATAGGTACGAACTCGGACAATTTATAGCGAATTGTAATAATGCCGACGAACTTGCTTCTGAAAACCAAAAAACCCCGTTACTCTATTTTATACTCGCGAGAATTTCTGGTCGGGCTAAAGAACAACTCGCACTTCAACCATTTCATGGTTGGACTGAATTGAAACATAAGCTCAAGATCTTATATCAAGACAGAAAGCATCATTGTCAATTAATGGAAGAATTAAACAATTGTAGGCAACACGCAAATGAAACAGTCATTGAATTTTATCAAAGATTAGAAATTTTAAATTCAGGAGCCCTAAGCTCAGTTCATCCGAACACCAGCGATCCTTTAGAGATCCCCGGGAAAATCAAATCGATTCAAGAAACAACTTTAAACCGATTCGTTTACCACTCATGTGCTCAAATCTCGCAAATGAATCCATCTACGATGGAAAGATTTTGACAATTTAAATTCAGCATATACAGCAGCTATTGCAGAAGAACGCGCTTTAAATATCATTAAACCATTTAGACCAAAACCGTGTAACATTTGCAAAAGAACCAACCATCATACGTCTCAATGTAGAGTTAAATCGTTCGAAAATGTTCAAAGAAATCCCACAAATATTTTGCAGAATCTCAGCACTCAATATCAGAACAAAACATGTAATTATTGTAAAAACCAGGGTCACTTAATCAACGAATGTCGGAAAAGAATGTTTAATAATAATCGAAAGGATCAAACTACGAATCCTAATTTAGTTTCTGAGTCAAATCAAACTGTACATTTAAACTACCACGAGTCCTCGATGGTGAAGGCCACATCCGAGGACAATCCGATTTGGATTTCCCAAATCACGGTGTTCGAGAACTAAAAACCCTCATTTTAAGTACCAATCTAGCCTATATTCCGGTAAATTCTCCTAATTCGAAAAACCCAGGGAAAGAATTCAAATTTCTTCTTGAAACAGACGCGAATGTATCTTTAATTAAAGAATGCAAACTCGTTCCAGAAACATCGTTCAATTCAAAGAACAAAATTGATATGTAATATCAAATTCCGCTACAAGTTCATAATCAGATTTTCAATGTACAATTTCAAATCCTAAACTCAGCAACAAACGTCCCATACGACGGCTTAATAGGAACAGATTTTTTTACAAAGAGAATCCGCAACCATCAATTATGAACAAGGAACCCTTAATCTTAAAGGTATAACAACCCCAATTCATTTAAATTCGAATAACTCAATTCCGAACATAAATTTCACACGTCTCAAAGCTAGAACGGAAACTTGTATCGAAATCGAAATAAAGAATCCTGAAATAAAGGAAATTAATGAAGTATCATACCGGAAGTTGAATTACAAAAAGGAGTCTATTTATCGAAAGCAATTACTAGTGTAAACAAGAACGGTAAAGCTCATGCTACTGTTTTAATTTGTATTTAATATTGGATTATTGATCAAGAAATCAAACCTATTTCCGTACTTCTATTATTTATATTCTATAATAGAACCACTTCCAGAAAATTCTACTATCTTTTACGCTAATAATTACCAGGGTGACAAAATCAATCGTAGTAAAGAACTTACGGAAAATCTTAGATTAGAACATTTAAATGAATTAGAACGAAAATCCGTGTTAGATATTTGTCTTGAGTATAAGGATATACAGGGTGAGTCAATAACTATGATCACCTCAAATAACTTGTTTTCTATTGATCGTATCAAAAATGTTTGTAACGCATTTTGTTGTATTTCGAGCGCCCCATCAGATGGACGCAATTTCATTTTTGACAATTTTATATTTTCCGAAATCTCTGACGATCTCCGTCACCAATCTCAAGGTTGAGTTGTTTATAGGTCAATGTGCCTTTTTTTTACTGGTATCCTGTAGCCGATGAAGAGATCAATCCAATGACCTATAATAAGATTATAAACATTTTTGATACGATCAATAGAAAACAAGTTATTTGAGGTGATCATAGTTATTGACTCATAGTTATTGACTGTATAATATTTTATCTACCAGACGATAGTCCAGGTCATACTCGAGCGATTAAACATGAGATTAACGTCAGAAATCCAAAACCTATTCGTTTATAGAAAATCTTATAGGTACCCCGAAGTACATAAAAAGGAAGTTAGCAAGCAAATCGAAAAATCGAAAAGATGTTAAAACAAAATATTATTCAACCCTCGATGTCTCCATGGTCTTCGTCCTTATGAGTGGTTCCAAAAAAGCTAGATGCTTCTGGTGAACAACGTTGGAGAATCTTGATAGATTATAGAAAATTAAATGATTGTATTACGATAGCCGATAGGTGATTCGTATCCTATACCTATACCTATACCTATACCTAGCATTGAAGATATCCTAGTCTTAAAGAAATTCTGATCTTTGGAATCAATAAACTCCGATATGGAATTTTTCAGTCTGTCTTCATTTTCATAGTGTTTAGCCCGTAAAACCAGTTCTAAATGTTTAAAAAAATGAAAGTCGATTGGCGAAAGATCTGGTGAATAAGCAAAATTTTGGGTGTTGCAAAATTTCATATTTTACCTCATTTAATTTTTCAATCGTTTTGTACGACGTATGCGGCCGAGCGTTGGCGTGGAGAAGTATTGGGCCATGCCGATTAATAAGTGATGGGCGTATAATTTTCAATTTTTTATGCATTTCATCAATGTACTGGCAGTACTTCTCCGCTGTATGGTGTCTCCCCAGTTCGAAGGAATTTTTTGCAGCATTATTTTTGCAGCAAAATACGAATATAAAAAAATTATACGAATATCGATTGAATTCATATCCGTACGAAATTCAAAATAGATAACAAAAGGGGCACACTTTTGAAAAAATCTTCTTTGTTAAAATATGACTCTGGCAATGGACACAGTACGACTGTAAAAGAGATTATGCCAAAAACAAAAGCATAACGAAAGCTGGGAGACAAACGTTCACATGTAAAGAAAATCCGACATACAAAAAACCGCCTTCAGCACTCCTTTAGGACATTATGAATTCACAAGGATGCCCTTTGGATTAAAGAACGCTCCTGCGACCTTCCAAAGGCTCATGTTCACTCAATCTTAACAGGTTTGCAAGGATTGCAATCTTTTGTCTATCTCGACGATATAGTAGTTTACGCATCGTCAATTGAGGAACATTCTTTGAAATGAAAACCTATCTTTGATCGTCTTACAATAGAACTAATAATTTAAAATGACAACCTGATAAATACGAATTCATATCGAATTCGATAAGAAGTAGCATATGTCATGTCATGTCATGTCATCTCATTGTCAGATAAAGGCGTACAACCAAATCCCGATAAGGTTAGTGCGATCGCAAATCTTCCAGTTCCAAAAGATCAAAAATCAATGAAAACTTTTCTCGGTTTGGTAGGATACTACCGTAAATTTATAAAGGATTTTGCAAAATTAGCTAAGCCATTAACTTTATTATTGAAAAAGGACACGAAATTTGAATGGGCTAACGAACAACATAAATCTTTTAATACTATACTTTCCGCGAAATCTTAATGACACAACCACTCCTACAGATTGACCTGATTTTAACAGAGAATTTCTGCTAACAACCGATGCCTTCAATTACGCGATAGGGAAAGATTTACCCATTGCATATGCTTCGAGAACTTTAAATAATTCAGAACAAAATTATAGCACAACAGAGAAAGAATTACTCGCTATTGTTTGGAGCATTAAACATTTTAGACCCTATCTCTATGGTCGAAATAGCCACGAAATAGCAACAGACCAGAAACCACTAACTTGGTAACCACAATTCAACTGTAAAGATCCAGGAAGTAGACTAGTACGATGGCATCTAAAGTTAGAAGAATATAATTATAGTATCATTTATAAAGAAGGGAAAGTAAATTCAAATGCGGATGCGGATTCGGATGCGGATGCGGATGCACTATCTCGTCCCGCGATCATTAATATGGTTCAAGAACATGATTCGTTTAAAAATTTCATTGAATTTCATTGAATTTCATTGAATTTCATTGAATTTCATTGAATTTCATTGAATTTCATTATAAGACTCTCGATATTCCCAAAGTCAATTCAATCACCTTGTAATAAATTCTCCTACTTTCCAAATGTATTGTTTTACTCACACGATTTAGATGATAACAATTTGCTCTCGAATGTATTGAAGGATACGTACGAGATGATCTTTCAAGTATCAAAATACCAGATGAATTATATTCACACATTCAAATTTCAAGTTGTCGAACAGTACCCAAAACACCTACTTATGTATGTGCAAACAATTTCACTTTGATCAATTAGAATACAAGGACATATTCCACTCATTGCGCAAGTTGAGAACAGAATTGATAAAAAATAATCATTCACGAAATCGCTACGATTAATAATAAAAACATAAAGAAGCAGATGTTTTCAGAGATAATCCACTAGATTTTCAAGGATACGAATATCCAATCTACCATTTTAGACCAAGAGAGAATAATCTTAAAATCGAAAGATGAAATCCAAAAAGTTTTCAAAGATAATCACGACTTAAAGTTAGCAGGCCATTCAGGATTTCTTCGAACATATCGACGAATAAAGGAGTTTTATAAATGGTATATAGGACTCTATGAAACGCGATATAAAAAAATACATTAAACAGTGCCCATCGTGTCAAATAAATAAAACGAATTTCAAACCCCCAAAGGCACCAATGGAAATAACTACAACTTCTAATAAGCCAGTAAATGATAATCGGTTTTTGTTTACCATGCAGGACGATTTAACAAAATTCTTGTACGCTGTGCCGATACAAAATCACGAGTCACAAACTATTGCATTAGAATTATCTAAATTCATTACTCTTTTTGGTATCCAAAACTCCTCGAACGATATTGTCGGTATTGTCCGACCAAGGTACGGAATTTACGTCGCAAATTATTCTATCATCTCCTTATCACCCACAAACGAACGGAGCTCTAGAACGGTCCCATCTAACTCTCAAAGATTACTTAAACCATTATATAAATGATAAACAAACAGATTGGGACGAATTCATTCCTTTTGCAATGTTTGCGTATAATACTCATGTTCATAAATCAACGGGCAGATTTACTCCATACGAGGTACTTTTTGGCAATAAACCCTTTTTACCAAGTAGTACAACACAAGAACCCAGTTTGAACTACGCATATGATGACTACGTAATAAATTTGAAACAAAAATTGAATTTTACTCAGAAAACCGCCAGAGATCACTTAATAGAAGCAAAAACGAAATCGAAAACTAAATTAAAACTAAAATAATAAAATTAAATTATATAACTATAACGTAAATGATATGGTGTGCGTTTTAAACAAACAAACAACCCCGGGAATAAATAAGAAACTTTCCTCAAATTACAAAGGTCCTTATAAAATAATCAAAATTAATTCGAACAATACGGTGCAAATACAAAAGGACAACAAATTAGTAACGTACCATACTAATCTACTGAAACCATTCGTTTCAGGTGACCAGGATGACTAACCTGCGATATCTATTAACTGCGATATCTCATTTATCCTATCAATCTTTGTTTTTCCTACGGTTTTCGCCCACGATTTCGACAAACAAAACGATTATCGAATTTCTCACCTCAATAACCACGCCGGGCTGTATTATAATAATCTTGGCGATGCAACAATATCAAACTCTGATTTCACGTTACTAACGCACAAGGTGATTCGCCTTTCCATTCTTGATAAAAGATATCAACAGTTACAGAGACTCTACAGTTACAGAGTCTTTAACTATGTGCACTACGCATTCGCATTCGCATTCGCATTCGCATTCGCATACCTAGGGAAGAGGTTTGGGTTTCTTTATTTCTTTATTTCTTTATTTTGCTTATCATTAGAATCGATGCTTGACATAAATCGATTTGTACATAAATCGTAGATCGTCGCTGTCAGGATGCACTTGCTTATCGTATAATATTCTCTTGTCATTCATTTTTCTGTTAGCATGATATATGATTGGAACGTTAGCGTCGTTCTATATGTATCCTTCGCTATCTAGATGTGTACAAGATTCTGGTGGAAGGTAACCCGTCTGTTTTGCACTCCTCATCGAAGTATAGACTATAGACTATTTGGATAGATTGTGCTGGAGATGAGAGTATTTGTTTGAACATAGCGAATATTGGTCCAGTGATTACGCGTGAGTTTAAGTATGAAGACGTCGATCCTGGATATTTTGGCTTCTTCGTAGATTCTATAATTGCTGATCCATTTTCTATAATTTGATGATCTGATGATCTATATTTGCCTAGGCAAGCTCTTAGACATTTTCTTTCGAAACATCTGAGCTTCTCCATGGCGCTGGAGCTGAGGTTAAACCATATCTGGCAACCGTATGTGAGAATGGGTCTAACTAACAATTTGTAAAGCAGAAGAGAGTAGAAGAGACGTTTCTTTACAATGAATGCTTTCTGTGCTTTTTCTAACTGGATTTTAACGTGATCGTTGTAGTTTAATTTGAAATCTAAGTGGATACCTAGATAGCGAACGACATCTTTGTGTGTGATTTTATTGTTATTTACCGCGTTGTCGTACAGGCAAAACTGTTTGCCGTGCCTCCTGACATCGTTATTTGCGTCTGATTGTGAGATTCTGGAGATGTATGGTCTGAACCAAATGGTTTCGCACTTGTCCGTATTCATTTTTCATTTCCACGTGAAAAGTGGTTCTGCCTGCACCTTATTGAAGGTTTCTTGTAGTTGAAGTTTAATGTCACTGGGTCTATTACCTCTTACGTATATGAGTAAATCGTCCGCGAAGGCTATAGCGTATTTATTGTTGGCACCGTTCAGATCATACATTTGGAGAATGTCGCTTATGAGGATACTAAACAAGATGGGAGAGTTGACTGTTCCTTGTTGTAAGCCGTTCCTAATTTCGAATGAGCGACTCTAGATGCCATGTCTCCGCCAGCTAAAATAAATTTCTTATCATGCACCATGTCCCAAATCATCTTGATAAGGTGTTTTGGGAATTTCTTCTTTATTAGTTTAGAAAACAAGCCATCAAGCCAGACTGTATCGAAGGCTTTTTCTAAATCAATGAAAATGGCGCCAACACAGTCTCCGGCCCGTTTCTGGCCCAACAAATGTCGGATGCGAATTTTGTTACCGCGTGAATAGTGGAATGTTTGCGTCTAAAACTGAACTAGTGGTCAGGTATAATGTTATGATCCGTGGATAAAGAATTTATAGCATCGTTTATTGTTGCCTCGGAAATTTAACTAATATTTGGGAGTAAACTAATTGGCCTGTAGTTGGAAGCCTCGTCTCCTTTCTTGCCTTTCTTTTTTGAGTTTCTATGAGTTTGGCTATCTTCCACGCGCGGGGAATGTATGAGAAGTTCAAGCAGTTATTGAGTAGGATACTATAGTAATAAACGTAATTGTTCGGTAATCTTTTTAGGGCCGCGTTGGAGATTTGATCGAAGCCTGAGGATTTCTTATTGTTTATCTTACTGAATGTGATTTTTAATTTGTTGCAGGATGTGAAGTAATTCGGGGGGATTAGTTCTCTGTCCGGGTTGTCGGCCCTGTTCGTTTTTGTATTATAAATGTGCATATGGCTATATTGGAATTTCGGTCGTCGCGTATTTCGTTTTCAAGGTTGTTTATTTGATGAGTGATTATGTTGGGTACTTGTGCTTTCCCCATGTTATCGTTTTTCCTGTGGACCGATTCAAAATAAGTTCCTAATATATTGAATTTGTCTTGAGTGTCTGCTACTGTAGAGTCATTATTTACAATATTTTGACTATTGATAGTGTTACCGGTTTTGTGCGAAGTATCTAGTTTGTTGTTGGATGCTTTGAGTGTCTTGATGTTGTTGACAATTTTGGCGCGAAAAATGCTATTTATGGATAGGAACAGGTCTTTGGGCTTATGCACGGATAGGCTCGAGATCCTGTTCCTCCACCATACGTTAACTGATTCCCGGAATGCTTGTTTTATTTCGGTTCTGACTGATTTGAGTAAATCTTTTAATGCTTTTATGGTTGTTGCTGTTGTTCGCGGTTATGTAGTTTCGGATTTTTGAGAGGTTACTAATTTTCGAGATTAGGTAACTTTTCTGTTTTCTAAGTTTGGTTACTTTCGCGTTTATGTACCTGTCGGTTCCGTTGAAGCCGTTATTGCTGTGAGGGACTGCATGTTCTATGGCTTGTACTATGTTCTTGTTTAGTGTAATGATTTGGGTGTCTATCTCATCTATTGATAGGTTCCTGTCGTTGGGGATGTCCGGATTATTGTTTTTGACAAGAAAGATGGCGAACTTCCATCTTTATTGAAATCTTATTGAAATCGAACTTTATGGGGGCTTTATCTCCTGTTTCTCAAATATGAGATGGTCCGCGGTATTTATTGTGATTTGGGTTGAAATACCCCTATGGTCGCTACCATACTCGAAGGCGTCGAGACGGCCCGGGGTAGGTAGATTGAGAAATTCTATTCTATTGTCGGCTTTGCACAGGTCAAGGTATGCGCCGCTTTTCGGGAAGGATGGAACTGTGGTGCTAAGTATTGGGTTTTCCCATGAATGATGCTTCGCGTTCAGGTCTCCCGCGAGCAGGTAATAATTGTTTTTGTGTCGTGGAGTTTAAGGGATTCAAAAAGTTTCTTTAATTCTACCATAAATTCGATTGTGCTATTATTGGCTGCATAAGCAGCTATGAGAAAGAATTTATTATCTGTACCGAGTTTTAATTCTATTATTGTTGATTCTAAACTGGTTTGGTTGGAGATACAGCCTGGGTCAATGGATCTGTACTCAATATCTTTTCTAATGAGAATCGCGGTTCCCCCGCCTTGTTTTGCATTTGTTCTATCGTTGCGTGCTATACGATAGTTTTTAAAGGCTAACTTAAGGGATCTCCCTTCTGAAGGGAGATTTTCGGGTCCATTTTTGGCGGTTAACGAAGTTAAAAAAAATTAACAGTTAATGCTGAGAGTCTCGGCCAGTATGTTGATTTTTCCGGTGTTTGCGGTGGAGATTTGAATTAAATTTTGGATTGGCGTGTTAATTGCTTCACAGATTGTTTTTGTAATGTGCTGTATTAATTCGTTATTCGGATCTGCTTGTTGCGAATGTGGACTTGCGGTCGAATGGTGGTTTACGGTGGGCGTTAGTGGATGTTGCGCTGTTTTGCCCGATACAGCAGAGCTGACCGATTTTCCCGTTTTAACGTAATTTAAACGTAATTGTTTATGCTTTGTAGATTCTTTTCGCGCTCGAGTGCAATTATATAATAGCTTTCTTTTCCGCGATTTTTTCCCGAATCTCTTTGAGCTTTGGACAGCCTCTATATGACGCAGGATGACCAAAGCTCTTGCAATTAACACAGAAAGGTGTAGTCGCGTCGTTGTCTTTGATTCTATTATCAAATGAAGGGAGAGAGCATTCTCCAGGATTGTGTTTTAGGCTGCATTTCACGCACCTAAATGCCAGGTTGCAGTTCGATGCAGCCTGACCTATGCGTTGGCACCTCTTACACTGTATTCGATCCTTTTTTATTAACTTTTCCCACGTGACTACCGAGTGTAGCAAGATTTTGATTTGTTTAAGATTGTCCAACTTACTGTCCGGAGAAAGTTGGACCATGAAGATTCAGAGCGACCTGTTTGCAGTGGACCGTCTAGTGGTAAACTTCCTGACGTTCAGAAAGTTTAAATTATCTACATTTCGCGATTTTAGTTCCTGTAAAATTACTTCGGGTTCGAAGTCGACTTCGACTTCGAGGAGTGCCGTTTCGTACTTTTGGAATCGTGGTGTGAAAGTAAAGAATTCTATTTTATTTTCTTCCACGATCTCGCGGGTTTGTTGGAACTGATTGAGATCCTGTACGTGTAAAAGGTGCTTTATGCTCTTCACTCACTTAATATGAAAGTTGGTTATTTCATTACCTGTAAGCGCCTTGATTGTGCGCCTGGTGTTATTGTTCAGGATGGTGATGGGCGGTGCCTTCTTATCCTCTTCTTTTGGTCCATTGGTTGTTGCTGCTGCTGTGTTTGTCGCATCTTCGAAGCGTGGCCTCTTCTTGTGCGACGGTCCTATTGGGCTGGGTTGCTTCTTCTTCGCCGGTTTCGGGCTGAGGAAACTATCTATCCTCTTCGTTTAAGGTTTCTCGACGCGCAGTTGATTTTAACAACTTAAGCTCCTCTATTTGTTTTGAGAGGTTCTGTACTGTTGCGTTGAGCGCGTGGATTGTTTGCAGTAAATCCTCGTACGAAGGCCTTTCGGCTTGATTCTCCGTTATATTTTCTTCCTGGCTGACTGGCTGGTCCCTTGAGTTGATCTTCTTTTGTGCTTTCGCCTTCATAATGATCCTTCGTGAGGGATTCAGCCTCTACGCATTGACTTTTGTAACAATGCTTCTGGAGATCTTATACAGCGCTTTGCTGTTTTTGTTTATGTCTCCACTTTTATTAATAAAACTGTGTATGAGTCGTGTAGTTTGAGTATCATTGTTTATTATTAAATTTTGGCTGGAGGATGAACCCCCCTGGTTTTCTATGTCTGTCTTTATGTTTTATAGATTGCACTATTTTGGATAATACACTGCACTGGATAAACACAATATTTGAGACAAAAAGAAAATTCTGAGTTTGAGGAAATGTCTATGCACTGATGGCGATTCGTTCCTTTCGACCTGCGCGGCGGAGCGTCCTGGGGAGGTCTTACCACCACGAAGGTTCGGCAGGTACTGTAAGGCGAGGTGTACTTTCACAACGGATGCCACTGCGGAAGTCAGCCACTGAGCAAAATTCTTCTTCTTGTTAAGTACGTATATCTCGTATATCTCGTGCTCGGGCCTTAAGAACCACGTGTTAAACATCGCCACTTGAAACAGATACTGTTTCGGCTCTGAAGGCCCGAATAAGTATTTGGGGGTATTCCCATAAGTTTATTCCTTTTTTTTTTATGCGAAATGAATACACGATATTTCTTGTTTAAGGTTGATTTATGGTGTTATATATGAACCGTTCTGTTCTATTACCTTCTTCCAACTCTCAGGAAGCCTAATTATGCCCTCTTTCCAAAGCTGTTGAGACTTATTTGGAAAATATTCATCAAGGTGTGTTTTTATTTCGCTTACAGATTTGTTTGATTGTACTGTTTATCACGGAGAGAATTTTTTAACGAGACGAACAAGTAATAATCGGATGGAGCAAGGTCTGGGGAGTACGGAGGATGAGGTATAACGTCCCTATCAAACTGCAATAGTTTTTGTCGTGATGAAAAATGACGCCTCGTCGGTTTCGATTTCCAATTCTGGCCGTTTTTCTGCTATGGCGGCTTTCAATTGATGAAGTTGATTGCAATATTTGGCTGAATTGATCGTTTCACCTTGAGGAAGGAGCTCGTAGTAGACTACACCTTTCCAGTCCCACCAAATGCACAAAAGAACTTTCTTCGAATGAAGTCCAGGCTTCGCAACAATTGAAGGTCTATTTTCCTTAGAACAAGTGCGTTTTCGATGCACATTTTGTTGTAAAATCCAAGTCTCGTCTCCAGTGACAAGCCTCTTTAAGAAAGGATCTCTTTCATGTCGCTGGAGAAGCTGGAGAAGCTGGAGAAGCAAGTCGCACGTAGAGACGCGGTTCATAAGGCCGGTCTCCGTCAATAGGCGTGGAACCCTTCACTTCACATCGATTCGCATATTCCATCTTGATTAAACGCTTATGTACCGTTGTCCTGGGAATGTTAGTGGCATCCACTATCTCGCGGATTTTCAGCGAGCATAGCCTTGATAAGGTCCGTATCCGTCGTTGCTGCGCGCGGCCGCTGCGGTCTTCATCTTTCAAGTCAAAATTGCCAGCTCTAAATCTCTTAAACCAATTGCGGACGGTCCTAATAGTCGTAGTAACACTCCCGTGAACGGTGCAAATCTAGTCTGCAGTGTCCATTGCACTATTACCTTTTTTAAAGCAGTGAAGCATAACATACCGCAAATACTTCTTTGGAAATATTTCAATATCCATATTGAACAGTGTAGACAACAATTTTAAAAGAGACTTTGTCACTAACGAAACGTACTTTAAAAGAGCTCTGGGACGACTGAAACTGATGCCCTAAACGGCCAAAAAATAAGCCTGCATGTTTATATAAATATAGCCAGTTAAAGTCATTCACATCGTGGCGCGGAAGAAACTTATGGGACATCCTAGTATATAGATCCTTAGGTGCCGTCCTTTGAGTGAATCCAAATTCATGAAACAAATCCCTTCACTTCCATTCATACATTTCTGTTCGTGTTTTATATCATCATTTTATTTTTTAAATGAATGGTAGAGACTAATATAGCACGGTGTATATGCTAGCTATGATATCTCCCGCTCTGTCTAATCTATCGGCGATACCCTTTCGGCTCAATAAAATTTTCAAAAGTCAGATGAATTATTTCGTTCTTGAATCTTTGATTTTATGTAAAAAAAGGCACTAAGTATGTGTTTTTAATTTTACACGGAATTGTATTTTGTAGTAGGTTTGCTTCAGGTCAGCATACGTCATAAGTTATTCATTTTTGTGCACTGGGCAGGTGTATGAATAAGTAGAATAGGTATGCGCAGGATAAATCGTCAATGAATATGGATTCTAATGTGGAACAAGAGTCAAGATCACATAAACGCTTGGCGTACGAGAGTTTCAGAAATCTTATTTCGAAAGAATATGATGAAATGTGCAGCGATTTTGACAGTCTTCGAGGAGTTCGAGGAGTTCGAGGAGGCACCAAGTTCTTGTCGCCGTTTGAAACTAACTTTCGCCACAATACTGACAAGACCCGTTGACACCTAAAGCTGTAAGCTGTAACTAAGGGCGTTATTACACTCAACACACCTCATTCAGCGGACGCATTCGATACAAATTTTTCTCGTAAATGGATGTCTACCTTAACATTGATTTTGTTACCTACTAGTAGAGTTCACTTTCAGCATTTCATTTGAATACCATATTACCTTATTAAGGTCAAAATTGCATAAAAATGAGCAAATTTAAAGCAAGAGTCTTCCAAGTCTTCCAAGAATGACATGCCCATGTTATATTTTCGGAGACTCCAAAAAATATCTTTTTCCTATTTGCGATCATATAAATACACCTCTCCTAAAGAAAACCTTTCTAAAAACAATTCCCGGAGACAGAATTATAATTTAATCTACCCATACCCCAATGTACCAGACACATCAAAGAGGAAGAACATAAATATAGCGAAACCTTTCGTAATTGCGTTAACCGATCCTATATTTCAATGTTTGCTGAGCGTGCATCAAAAGGTGAAAAGTTTAAAGGGCCATCACAGATAACCCATCTATTATATCAGCAGTGCACGTCTATAGACTTTTGAATCAGACAAATCAAACTAAAAAGACCAAATTTTGGACGTTAATAACCTGCAATCAAACGTAGAGATTGGGAGCAGGTAAAGGATTTCTTTATTTGGCTACTTCAGAACCATATATTACAGTGTTCAACAATTTATTACAGACAGTCTAAAAAATCCATTGCAACATACCTTTCACTAAAAAATATGAAAAACGTCACCTCAAATTATTTTAGTTAATTTCTTGCATTTCTATTAGTTTGAAGGTCTTTTAATAGAGTTTCAAGTTGGTAGAAATCACAATATTAAAATGAACAGAAAATCAATGCAAATTCGTATGGAAGAGAGAAAATATAATATTTCTTCCTTGGAGATAGAATCTTCTGTTTAATTCAAGGTAATTCCTTCATACCTAGAAATGGTGTATTAAACAATTGTACAATTGTTTGATTTGATTACAATATGGGCCAAGTATATAATGATTCTATTCTAATGAATTTAACATAAGAAGTTGCTTAAGCACTTTTGTTTGACTTGTTTCTCGGATTTCACCTGCCAGAAACATTTCGTCTACTACTGTATAAACCTGGAAAAGTTTAAAAATTTATTAAAGTTGGAAATAGAAGAGCAAAAAAGAAATATTTTACATGCATGTAAATTTTATAATATTATAGGCTTATTTCATACAAGTATGTTTTATGAATACAACGATACACATATTACAAATCTTTAAAAGTAAAAATCGAATAATATTGGTAACAAAATCGATATAGAACAAGTAAAATTCGGAGGCTATTGTTAAATGAATTAAGTAATATGTGAGATTATGTGTAGATTATCTATTAAACAAACTAAGAATTTGCAGAATGAATACAAAGGGTATAACCGATTAAGGGGGTCAAAAGTGCCCCTAAACCAAATTCGACTTGCGACGGGTCATTCGATAGCATATGAAGAAAAAACAATCTGTGCTAAGTTTTGTATCTCGACTGGAAGGGTAGTAAAGGGCAAAAAACGAAAAATCATCAATCGTTTTTGCTCAATTTCGTCCAACTTACGATTAGGGCATGAAAATTTTGGAAAAAGTTCCTTAAAATTAAATTTGTAGAAAGTTGAAAGTTGTATTATGAGGTACTCAAGTTATGATGCTAGGAATTAAAAATCAACAATAGATAAAGTTCTATAAATTAGATACAGTAGTGAAACATCTGCCGAATTGAAAATATAAATATTATGAAATTCATCAGGTATGTTACCTTGTAGAAATTGAACACTAAATCTAGTTCACAAACGTTGTGGAAGTACTCATTTAAGACCTCTACAAAATTATGTATTGCTTCCAAGTAACAGAGATTATTATCATTCACATCTACACAAATGCAAAAGTAAAGTCCTGCATATCTTCGGTAAACGATCTTAAAATTACGGAACTGAAACACACAGATCAAATGTCATATTAACTTACAATGATAATAGAATTATGCTTGATGGTCAAGTCCTCATTAATTTACATTAATGTAAATTGGAATATTTAGCAATCAAATAATGGTGTACTATTGTACTATTTGAAAAATAAGTATATCCATAAGTATTAAAATAGTCAATGTCAGTTATCCAAATTGACAAAATGCATTATTTAAAACACTCAGTGTTATGGAAATAATATAATTAATATGGATGGCAGTATACAAAATATAAATGGAAACGATACTTTGAAGACAAACGGTGGAGGCTAACAATTCTGATTGCACTTAACTATTATTAAGTTTCAACGAGTACCGAATATTTATCCACATTAGCGTAAGGAGAATGTATGTCCGTTAAATTAATGAACAAATATAATTGCTATATTAAGCTAATTCTATCAATGATTTATAACTATGGATATACATACTATATAAAGCTTAAGCACTCATAGCATATTATGAATGCACACTAAATTTCTTTATCAACTTGAAACTGCTTTCTAACTATGCTTTCTATAGCATATTCATGAAGCGTTATATTATAAGTTAGAATTAATCACAAATGGCATATCATGATAATAATACATATTTAACACCGTTTTGAAAACTATTTACCTCAACAAAGTTTGTGTGTTTTGCATCTCTCACTGTGACAACTGCATGAACCTCTTCTATTAACTTTTGCTTCTCATCATCATCAAAGTTCATGTACCATTTTGCTAAACGAGTTTTTCCTGCTCTGTTTTGAATCAAGATGAATCGAATCTACAATGCAGCACCACAATTGCATTAATATTAATAATTTATATATCATTGCATTTATATTAATAATACCGAATTTACACAATTTTATGTAAGTAAACTTCATATATTGATTCACTGGCTTAAGTATTCAGAATAAAAAAATAAAGAAGATTTGAAAAAAATGTAATCTTATAAGGTTTTAAATTTGTTAAGAATTATATATAGCCCAATCAAGATTCTAATAGACACTGAAATTTACTAGATCGTAATGTAAGCTTCATTCTTAACAAATAATGTTTTTATGATATTAGTTTAGTTTAGTTGACTGTTGTTAATCTATATCATCCCAAGCATACAGATGAATTCTGACAAGCAGAGTCAAGACAAGTGTCCTAGAGAAGGAAGTTTGTTTTTTTCTCTGCACATATGAAAATGTATGATGAAGCAAAACATAACTAAGATATATGATATTTAACTTCTTATAACTCTGCTTCGTCTGCACATGTATATAACCTAACCCATTCCTCACTTTCTCTATATGGGTTCTTTTTCTTTTCAAGTTTGTCCGTACGTTAAAAAATGACGATAATGTTAATACTGCAAATAACAGTAATATTTGGTGCATGCAGAACTATCCTAAACAGTTATTCTGACTATTTGTAACAAGGTTTTAATTGCATTGTTATTTTAACTTTCTTATTGCTACAATTTTATGGCACTGTATTGTTTTTATATTTACGTCCATTTTCATAACGTAATAATCATAAAAATCGTGTGAAAGTAATTTCACCTGCAGTGAAATTACTTTCTAAGATTATATTGAGTGTCGTAAAGCTTTATAGGTTCAAATTTTATTCAAAGTATAATTTATGAAAAGACGGCAAGAAACGAATACTTTAAGATTACAAGAAACTTCAATCTTCCAGTTTTACCGTTTTTTCGAATTTCAAGAAATATAACCCAGGATAAACTGAAAAAATTGACCAGTTAAAATGAATCAAATAAAAATGTAGGTTTTAGAGTTCGTATTAAAAACCAGATATTAGAATAATAGTTACCATTTTTATGTTTAATTTATATCAAGAAATTGGCTTGGTTCAATTTTGACAAGTGCTGATCGTCGACTGACATTTGGAACCCACCCTCTAACCACAGACTATGTATAGAAAGACCGACAGCCGATTATAGCGCCACAGACGAGATATAATTTATATAATTTATATAATTTATATCTCGTCTGTGATATTATGATTAATTCTGTCGATATAGCAACATGCAAATGCAAGGTGGTAACGCCAAATAGAAGATCACTGTAAAATTAAACTTAAAACGTGATTTAAACTTATACACTTTTTCGTTTATCAGAATTTAAGCATATTGAGTAATGAAATTATTAATATTTTCCACATTGTACATAGATTATGGTTATTATCGCAGTTTCTGATATTTCCTGTGAATTTTCTTTTAAATGTCAACTAATATGTATGCTAACAGATGAGGGGGTTTTTCAAAAAATAATTCCATGTTTTATTTTTGCACTTTTAGTACTAAAAACACAAAAAACGGCTATTTTATGTGTTTTGTGGGTAACGTCACCAATGACACGAAAATAGTTACCGAGCTCTAGGACACGGTAACTCTGGAATTACAGATTCCATTGTGTGTTGGGTCTATTTTTATCTCGTCTGTGCCACTGTCAAAAAAGGTTTGATTTTGCTTACATACCTCGTCTGTGGTGTAAACGTCATTTTAAGATTTTAATGGCTAAAGGATTGAGAAATTCAAGAAATATTTCAAGAAAAGTCAGAGAGCTCTAGTTTTTTATACATTGGGTATAAGCAGATAATTCCAGATCTTCATCAATGTTGAAATAAAATACAGGTATAAACGTAACCAAACGTAATTACCACTCGCATTTATCATTCTAACGTTTAAACAACGTTCATTAGCGATGACATATAAAAATGCTAAATCGTATTTTTATTATATTGTGTAACAGTTACGTGTTTAGATCGATGTCATTACATGCTGACGTTATGTTATGCACAATGTCAGAATACTTAAACTTTAAAAAATGATAAACAGTAATTGCATATAATTGTATTTTAGAACAGTTTAAGTAAGTTTAGAACACGGCATCTGGCAAAGAATTTTATTGTAACGGTTACATTTTATAACTTCAATGCATAGTTTATTAATTGTGTGTTTTGTGTGTTCATTTACTTTCATGGTACAAGAGTGACTTTCTTATTTAATTTTGGTAAATCTATCGGTGCTGAACAATTGGCAGCTTTATGCAATACGAAGGGTACTTGGGTAATATCTGTAAGAATATAAATATATATGGTTCAATATTGTCCAGACTCTGATTTTCATCTACGTATTAACCATAGTTTGTGGCTTATTTCATGCCAATGGAAAGTAAATAAAACTTTAGACAGGTGCTGAAGTGCAATTTCTTTGTGGCTGAGAAACATTCGATCAAAGCAATTTACACAAAATTGTAGGGATTGAATTCCTGCATATGAAATATTTATATAATTGAAATTATATGACATTAATATACTATTATTTCTAAGTTTTAGATAGAAATTAGTTAAAATCCTGTATATTAAATTCTGATGAGTATTAATTAAGTATACTATATTCTACGAATGACATTGTATTATCTTTCAAATGGATAAAAAATTCTAATGGAATATGAGATACGCGTGTGTGTGTGTGTGTGTGTATATATATAGAATGAATTTTAATAAGTTTGAACTTCTAAAGTATTGGCATTCAAATAAGACAAATTTAAGTTGTAAAATGAGATTGACAACGAATGTTTTATTACGTAGTGTTTTTTGTAATAATATAGTAGAGTCCAGATTACCCAGCCTCAATGGGATTGCATCTTAGCCTGGATAAACGAATGGCTAGTTTATTAGAAAAAACATACCAAATACCATTTATAGGTTGTAAATTAGATTAAAGATGAATGTGCAGTAGAGCCTCTCGTATCCAAACTAATAAGATCACAAACGTGTTTGGATAAGGGAATTTTCAGATAATAGAACAATCATGTTTCTGACGTTGAATTTGATTTATTGAAATAGAGATCAACAAAATTAATAGCTTGTTAATAATTTATGAATTACTATGCATTAATGATTAATAATTGATAATTGATAAATGAAAAATTAATTAATAACTAATAAAGAAAAATAATAATATTAATATATATTTCTATATTACTATCTCTTGATAATATTAATTTTCATTAATAATAATAATTTACAATTTGTTTAAACACTTAAGGATATCTTCACCCATATCTTTTTGGTGGCCTAATTGCATACATTTTTCAACATACATTCTTTGTGCGCCTGAAACGTTTGAAGCCGGAATTATGATCAGATTTCCTTCGGTCGAACAGAAAAGAAGACATCTGTTGCTAGGAGACTGTCTGTTCATATAGCAGAACGTTCAGATATTAGGGTATTTGGATACAGGGGTTCAACATTTACTTATTTAGTTAAAAAAAGATAATATCAATGATAAATGAATTCTTTTGATGAAAATATGGCGGGTTAAAGTGGAGACTGGTTCAAGCGAGACTGGATAAAATGGAATCTACTGTATATTTCTCATTGTCATAGATATAATCAACTTTAATATAAAAATTTGATATAATTTCTGCAGGTTCCAATTATTATTATTAATACATCAAACCAAACTCCAAAATGGTCCTCAAAGAATATTCAGATTCTGAAAAGGCTGGCTGTGGTTTCAGTGCATTTAGAGAAGTGGACGAAGTTTCCAGCTTAATTTTAGATCTGAAAAAAGAGGATCTTTCTCCAAGTCTTATAGAAAAGAATAGAGACAGGTTTAATTTTATATTATCACAATACCAAGACCAAAGACAATTGTTGGATCCTTATTTGGATGAAATGTTGCAACCACTTTTGGAGATTATTAGGGATCCACAATCTGCAGAGAATACACAACATAATGCTTTTAAATATTTGTTTATCATTATGTCAGTAAAGGGTTATAAGAAGATTGTAACATATCTTCCTCATGAGGTATGAATTTGGCTGCTTTTATTTCAGATTCATTAATTCAGTTTTTAGGGAATAAGATTTTAATATAACATATTCGTCTGATTAGTATATGTAGATTTATAGATACAATATACTTATATTGAGACTATTTTATTTAATATGTACCTGAGTTTCATCAAAGTTTGTATTGCAAATATGAATCTATAAATGTTTTTATACATTTATACATTTGTACATTTATACATTTATACATTTATACTTTAATATCATTATCGATCGTTTTCACTGCTATATTAATTACAAATGTATTTAAAATTTTGATAATTTTGGGTACATATGAATATATTTGAGTAAACATGGTGTTTTTGGCATTTTTGGCATTTTTGGCATTTTTGGCATTTTTATCGTTTTTACATTTCGGCTTAGTCGTGCATAGCATTTTGACTTCTTTGGGCGTCGTAAACGTTGAGATACATCTGAATTTGAGTTTGAGCTTTCTTTCAAAAGCTTATGTATCATTATAGATAATATAATGCTATTAAAGTTGCCAACCAAATAGTAAATGTTATTACATATTTGTTAGATTTGAAGTTTGAATTGAAGTGGAACTCTGTTTAAGCTGTATTCCTATTAGTGTGGCATTCTAATGAGTTACAAATTCTAGGTATCTGATTTACTTCCTGTCTTACGAATGTTAGAAAAACAAGACGCAAATGATGTGGAAACTTGGGAGACCCGTTATGTTCTTCTAATTTGGCTTTCAATTATATCAAAAATTCCATTTCCTCTTTCTCGGTTGGAAACGTCAGATACTGTAAATTCTGACGAATCTATCATTGTTAGGTATAACCATCTACTTGTTATTCACAAAGAAATTTGATATCATTACTACTTCCATCAAACATATCATAAGTGTATAATGTTATACATGTATGCTATGTATATGGAAATATATGGAAATATATGGAAATATATGGAAATATATGGAAATATATGGAAATATACATAGCATTATTGTTAATTGATGTAATTTCAATTTACTTAAGTTTAAATTGCGCTTTACTTTTAATACAGGATCCTAAAAGTTTGCAAACGATTCTGTTTATCGAAAGATGCTTGTGCAGTGGCTGCAGTTTTTCTAATCACAAATTTCTTAACACGCTCTGATGTTAAAAAACTTTACTTAGAAGAAATGATCTTATGGAGTCTTAAAGTAATATATAATATGGATATATAGTGGATAATACCTAATAATATGATTAAGCTTTGACCAAACTAAAATAGAAATTAATTTGCAATAGTCTGTAATGTATTATCTGTTATTTATTATACATCAGTAATAATATATTTTGCAGTATAATGTATTATATATATATTTTCAGTGTATGGAAAGTGATGTAATGGGGCATGGCCCTCTGGCAGTAATCGCAGCAATCTTGAAGCATAGTGCAAGGGAAGATGTGAAACCCTATACGCAGATGATTTTGGACAATATGTTAAAGCTGAAATTAAGTGCCAAACCTGCTGATCTTATTAGAAAATTTGCAATAAAGATCGTGCAGCGAATAGGTGGATATTAACGTTGTAATACACTATGTTTGTCATAAATATTGCTCATATATATTTAATTAGATAAAATTCTTATTAGAAGGATATTTATTTAATATTTCAGACCTTGACTTTGATTCATTTAGGCTTAGAAATTGGTAACTTCATTGGAATGACCTATATTAGAATTAGCAATATATTTATTAAACAATCAAACATTTTCTAACAGGCTTTCTTAAACTCCAACTCCAACTTAAACTTTAATAATTACTCCGTTTCTAGATCCCGAATATGATATGACACAAGAAACAATTCACATAATATTTCACATAATAAGAAAATGTAATTAATGTCCATCAGGTTTGGTCTTATTGGGAACAAAACTGGCAACATGGAGGTATCAACGAACAAACCGACCCATATGCCTCGTACCTAGTACCGTAAACGATGACACTCAAGATATTACAGAGAATATTCAAGATAATCTAATGAACACAAATGATGAGCAGGATATTCCTCCTGCGATTGAGGACATAATTGAACAACTTATACAAGGACTCAGAGATAAAGCAATTACAATACGGTGATAAAGATAAAATTATCATTTAATGATAATTTGTTTAGTCAAAATAAAACAGTCTCAAGTTTCGAAATTTATAGCAATAAATAAATATTAAATAAAATAAGAGCTCGAAAATAATTTGACCTCATAGCTGTCTGCCTCATCCTGTAATGTCAGTTGGAGGGAGCATCACATAGACACAGTTTCGCTTCGTTAAACGTAGAATTTGGATCATTTAAGTAGCATTTTTTATATCATTAAGTCAATATAGAACAAAACAAATCAAACGAGTTAAGAAGGAAAAACGTAAAAGTTTCTCGTAAAAACAGAATTCTGTTAAAATCAGGATTTTATGGAAATGAAATTCTAACATTAGTAATTATTATTCTAATTAATAGGTGGTCTGCAGCAAAAGGTATTGGAAGAATAACAGGGAGATTACCAATGGATTTAGCAGATGACGTAGTCGGCTTTGTGTTGAATCTATTTTCTGGGAGAGAATCTGATTCAGCTTGGCACGGGGGCTGTTTAGCTCTTGCTGAACTAGGTATGTCAACTGAATTATAAGATTGGAATTCTAGATTAAAATACAATGCAGCTATGGCATTTCCAAAATTTCTCTAATAATAAAATTTAAGGAAAACTGAAATGTTAGGTATTTAAAATCCTTCTTAACAGGATTGAAATTGTAGATAGTGGTACGTATTTGCTTCACCTGATTTTTAGTAGTACCCGAATTGCAGACATTATTTTACAATAAGGTTAATAATAGTGGGGGCTTGGTCCCCCAGTTTTGGAAATTTGAAAACATTTTACGATATTCACTGTTTACAAAATTTAAGTGGTTTACTTGGTTCTCTAATACCACTTGTAAGGTTGTAAGGCTTTAAATAAGTTCTGTAGCTCTAGTTTTGGAAATCAGCCCATGTCAAAGTTCTATGTACTGCATTCAAATATAATCATTATAATCATTATAATCATTATAATCATACAGAATGAGAAATTCACTTTGAAAAGTATCTTTCACGAATTTATTTTTCCAGGAAGACGAGGTCTTCTTTTGCCACATCGCCTCTCAGATGTGATACCAGTAGTTCTTCAAGCTCTGGTTTTCGATGAACCAAGAGCTTATGGTTCGATAGGGTATTTAATTCGAGATGCAGCTTGCTACATCTGTTGGTCCTTTCCAAGAGCTTACGATCCTCATATTTTTGAGCCTTATGTGAAGCAAATTGCAGCAATGTTGATCGTTGTAACTTGTTTTGATAGAGAAGTATGAAGAATATTAACTTACATGTATATTAATTAAGGTTGCTAAAGTGTACTATTCTGCAGTATATTTTATATTTTTCTATATACTCCATAAGATCAAAAACTTTGCAGAACTAAATAAATATATAAGATATTGGTGGGTATGGTTAACTTTTAACCAAGTGTCATTTTTACGATCTAGATAAACTGTAGGAGAGCTGCCTCTGCAGCATTTCAAGAAAACGTTGGACGGCAAGGCAATTTCCCACATGGAATAGAAATTTTGACCATCGCAGACTACTTCGAGGTTGGTGTTAGAAGTCATGCTTACTTGAAAATTAGGTAAGAAACGATTTTTCAGTTTTGGACAGATACTTCGTATGGTTTAATATGAGAACTGTACTCGTCTATTCGGAGAGTTCGTAATAAGTTTTAATAATTATTGATGGTCTTCTTAAACGCTCTTTTTACCATGCACGTATGACGACGTGGACTGTGCAATTAATTTCGAACATAACGGGAGAGGTTTAATTCGAAAAAATAAATAAATTTATATGCCATAGATGGCATATCGATGGCTTGTGATTCGTAGCTCAACACTAACACTGAATCCGTGAATTGTAATTTATAGTTGTCAATATCACGTACTCGTACTCGTACTTATAATTTGCTAAAGAGTGGAATAACTTCGAGTTGCAATTGAAATTTATCTTGAAACAGTTCGTGAGTATACTTAATGAAAAAATACTTGTTTATAACAGAACTTTGTGATAAATCTCTCGTACCTTAGTCATGTCTGAACGTGATAAGAGATTTTATAAAAGTGTTTGTCTTATGAAATTGGGATGCCCTTTTTATCTACCAGACTTTCCTTTCCTAGTTTAAAATTCGGAGGTTGCTGATGGCCAAAGGGTGCAGATTTATTTCACTGATTTATTTCACTGATTAAAAAGCTTTCTTAGAAACCCGTAGCCTGTATCCCCTCCGGGTGTCTGGCTAGAATTATATATTTGTAATTGACACAATTCAGACAGTCTTACACTTTATGTTATAAGTTTGCAATAAAGCCTGGGTGTTTGTCGGTCGATTTTCGTTTAACATTCTCACTATATCTTTTTTCTTATTTTCGTGCGTAGAATACGCTCACGATGTTTGTACAGAAAAACGCTGGTCTGGCACCCTGTATATAGTTTAAGTTGCAAAATTGTTCTGAATCAAAGCTGCATAATTATCTTTTTGGTGCATTTGCATTTTGGTTCGGATGATTGACGGTTTGGATGTATGAGATTCGGATAATCGACGTCCTAGTGTACACACAATGTTGTAAAGTATCTGGCGTTAATGGTTGTGTAATCTTGTGGATCTTTCTCAAATTTTGACTGCGAGTTTTAACTGCTGTTAGTAAATTTTCTATGGTAAAAGAATCTCCTTTATTTATACTCGTTTAATTATGGAAACTGCACTTATTTATACAATGTCTCTCATTTTGAAAGATTTACTCCAATATATTTACAGAAATCTATAGTACGACAATAGTACGACAATAGTACGACAAATTTTGCAAAATAATGTTTGCGACATAGTATCATATCAGTGCTCTTGTCGTATTTGTAAGTGAATCAATTTACATAGACTTACAGTTTTTAGTATGACCGAAAATTCATAGGTCAACGACGGTCAAGATAAAGGCTTGTATCAATCAAGGTGATTTAAGATCATTTTGTGCAAAACATTCAATACTTTTGGGTGTTTTAACAATAATTTTTTCCGATTAGTTTTATTTAGAATTATTGTATAATTCGTCAAAACAACACAAATGAAAAGTTAGCATGTTAGAGTTATTTAGAATTATTTTTGAACGTGTTGATAAAATTGAAACTGATGAACATAATCATAAATTTGCAACAATGTTGATATAATTCATTCTTTTCCTAATGTTCTTAGTCATATCTCATAAGGTTTGTGAAATTTTAATTCTAATAAACGTCAGTCGTTGAATTGTGTTCAACGACTGACTTGACTGATACCTTGACGCTCACGAGGAGAGTTTATCTGAGTTGTGTCTGAGATATTTTAATGAGATTTTGGTTAGATGTTGTATAGGCACAGCTAATTACACTAGCTATTACACGCCATTTTGTCGATTCTAAAACTCGGGACCGCGTGCTGTGAGCCAGGGCGTTATCCGTTCCCCTAACGTCACATTCTATAGCAAAAGATACATAACGACGCGTATGTAAAACGCGTCCACTTTTAAACACTTTTTTGGTACAACGTGTGGGCCCCGGCACCTGAAAATTGTGTACAACAGAATTAGCTCTGCCTATACAATATCTCACCAAAATCTCGTTAAAAAATCTTATACATAACTCTTAAACTCTCCTCAAAATCTCAAAATCTCAAAATCTCAAAATCTCAACATCTCTTCCCCTATCAATAAAACAAGAGTACTTACTGTAAAACAACTGTACTTACACATATTTATGTGTGACACTTGTCTCAACTTTCATAACGTTCGTCTGAAATAGTTTTTCTGCCACTAATTCTGTCAATGATAGTTGACTACAGCTTCTAACATGAGATACTCTGTACATAATATGAACTGCCAGAGTGTCATCAGGCCCTAATCAAGCAAAGTACAATGTTTGCGAAATGTGAGCAAACTAACATTAACATGCTTAGGCACGGCATGGCATCTATCCGGAAGCTATGAGTTTTCATATATGATAATTATTGAGTAAGGACGACTGAATTAGGACGACTGAATTGAGAAACTGTTCACTTATAATTCGGAATAACTCTTACAATGCATCTTAATAGTCGAAATAGCACTGTAATTGAAATGTTTCCAGAATGTTTAGAAAATCGAGTAAAATGAATGTTTGAGGAATCAATGGTAATTTTACGAATTTTGTAGTGTCCAGATTGCAAAATATGAGGAATATACAAAGCCATTGATCGATCACCTGGTCACAAGGAAGGTAACTCATTGGGATACTGCCATTCGGGAACTTTGTGCGAAGGTAAATTATACTCTATCGTTATTGTTATTACTAAAACTGTTATAGTACTAGAAGCTGTTACACGTGTAGATAACATTCCTAGAATTATCAGATAATACATGTTTTCTAACATTGTGGTATATCGTGGTATACGATAATATACAGGTATGAAACATAATATGTTTCATAAATGCATGCAAATACTTCAGGGGGGCATCTCGACACAGTGAAACAAGTAAAACATGTTATATATGTCCGATATACCTTAGTTTTCGAGTTATGGGTGATTAGAGAAAATGTTCGAAGCGCTCACCGCTTTTCTCAACACAACCTGCTGTATGCTTTACGAAAAGATTTTATTACATATTTACATATTTTTCATTCAGTATTTAACGTAGAACCACCACCTCCCGCCAGGTACCACCAGGTGAACCACCAACTGAATAAACTTTTAGGCACTTTTCTCGAAAACGAAGCAGCCTCAAACGGAAACATTTTTTTCATGACGATTTTTTCACAAAATATCATGTAGAATCACCTGTTCACTTGTACTACCAGTCAGGTGACCCCCTGTATAAATAAAATAACAATAAATAATAATATCAAATATTAAATAAGATACAGATTTTCTAGATGCTTAGATGCTTCTTTTTAATGAAATTGTATTTCTACAATTTCTACAATTTCTACTGTTATTTCATAATATTTGAATTTTGCAAGAAAGTAATCTGAATTAAGTTAAAGTTGAAATATTATTTCTATTATAATGCAATTCACTGAACTCTAAAAAAATTGACGAAAGATAATAAGATAATAAAAAGGAGATTTAGAGGGAATACGACTGATATCACCAACATTTGTTTCAGGCATTCTTCAATTTGACATCAACAGATCCATTATATATGAAAGACACGATTTTACAAAAACTTTTAGAAATGTTAAATTCGATTGATCTAAATGTTAGACATGGTGCAGTACTTGCAATTGCAGAAATATTGGAAGCACTTTATAATTGCTATAATCAGAATATAGAAGCCATTATCAGTAAGTTTTAATAATTAAAAATTTAACTATACTCTTTTTGTACTAAATATTTTATTTGCAGTTATATAATAAGTAGTGTTATATGATATTATCTTACCATTTCCCTTTTACTTATAAATTATATTGAATGTGAACCAATGTGTTTTTACCAATTGCTAATAACTTTATATCACATTACTTTGAAATATAATGAAATTTATTTTCATGTTGCAGGTCCCAAAGCGGTAGAAGCTATAAGCAATATCGTAATAACATTTACCAAAAGGGGACAATTCAAAGGACTGGGTGGAGAACTGATGAAGCAAGCTTGTGCCATTCTTATTAAAAAGTGCTCCATTGTGCATTTTCCAATTCATTCCACTGATATTGTTCGTAAGTATAATTACATTAACGACTTAGATTAACTAATACTTGGTAATAGTCATTGAGTCAATTAGTCATTGATATTAATAAATAATGTATTTTACTAACATAGTTACGTTACTAGCAAAGCTATCAGCTGTATCACAATGATTTTTTCAGTCTTCTTCTAAAATGAATAGACGATCGCAAGTTCAATTTTTGATTGAAAAGAGCATCAAATATTTTGTCTGTTTGAATTGCTTTTTAAAAAACATTTCAAGATTTAGTTGATATTAGTTTCAGTTGATATTATGTAGTCACTCCTTGCTCCGTTTATTTAGAAGAAAAGTGGACTTATCCCCATACTATTCTGTGTACGGATAATTCCATGCCAAATGGACCACTAAAATGAAAAATTCGAACCTTGATGTCACGGATTTTGCTGATTTTTGGCGTATTCGTTTATTACCATCTCGATAGAAGAAATCTGACTTCTTTTATTTTTCCGGCACCTAGTTTTTGGGCAATTTGATTTGGAATATTGCTAAAGTTGGCTCGCCACACCAACGCTCGCCACACCAACTTTAAATGCAATTTATGCTGATATGGAATTTCCTGATAATAGAACAATCGCCGTTCTGATGTTAAACTTCACTTTCTGGAATAGAAATCAAGAAAATTAACAGTATGTTAATTGTTTATTAGTTACTAAGTATTAGTTATTAGTAATTGATAAATGATAAAATAAAAAATTAATAAATAATAATAAGGACAAAATAATAATATTAATATATATCAATATATATCAATATATATCAATATATATCAATATATATCAATATATTCTTATCACTTTTGATAATATTAATATTAATATTAATTGATAATAGTAATCGGGCAGCAGAACGTTTTGAAAATTAGGGTATTTGGATACGGGAGGCTCTACTATATTTCATGTCCTATTTTATGAAATATAATAGTTAAACAAACAATTTTGTTGACCGCTTAAAATTCCCGGCAAAATATATAAAATCACAACAGAGACTGAACAAATGCCTTATAAGAATGGAAAGATTTAAATAAGAAATATTTTATATTCTCTAATGGCCAATTCAGTGCTCCGTCATAGTGCTAAATCGTTGCATAACCTGGAAAGAAATTATATTTTTATATGATACCATCGACATACCATCGACATACCATCGACATACCATCGACATACCATCTTGAATGATGTGTGCATTTTTTCAAAGTTTCAAAACATTCCGATTTTCGGAAATTGTAAAATTAAATTTTGGAGGAAACTACAAAAAGAGTTATAAATGAAATCCATACGTATTATAAATCAAATGTAACTCCTATTCTTCTGCTTTAATATAAGATCAATTCCAGCTCTGTATCTGAAACGAGTCTCTTGCAAATTGCATTTAATGTTGGTGCGGCGAGCCAATTGGTTTGGGCCAATTTTAGCAATATTTCAAATCAAATTTCTCCAAAATTGGGGCCTGGAAAAATGAAAGAAGTTAACTTTCTTATATTGAGATGATAATAAACGAATACACCAAAATTCAGCAAAACCCGTGACTTCGATGTTTTTTGCCTGGTTGATTTGGCATCAAATAGTAAACCACCTTCCCACTATGTAGTCAACAAAAGTCAATAAAAGTTTATTTCGATAATGTCAATAGCTTCGCAGACAACGCCTTAAAACAAAGTTGTAATGTGCGTTAAAATGAGCGTATATAAAGCGAATATAACAAATTGGGATTCGATCCGATTAGTTAATATTGATATTGACAATAATGTTGATTTGATGTTGATGCTAACATTTTAAAAGAAAATATCGGCATTTTGCAGAAGACTGGCAAAACCTTTTAGAAGAATGTTTAGGACATGAAGTTTCTATTGTGAAGTTGAAAGCTGCAGAAGCTCATAAAGACTTTTTTACCGAATATTACAAAAATGCTGATCATGACGAGAGGAATAATGTTGTGAATCGGTATTTGGATAATTTACAATCAAATAACCAGGTTGTTAGGATAGGATTTGCTCAGGCTATTGGTAAGTATGAGTTGAGTGGACAGAATGGATATTAATTATTATATAGAGTATAATTATTAGGTCGTTCTCAATTAATTTGTTGTTTTGTTGTTTACTGTGTTTTGCGGTGTGCGCGGCCGCGCGTTGCCGTGCGTTGCCGTGGTGCTTCTGCAGAATGAGGTTTTATCAGGCTAGGCTGTAGCGTTAACAGTTTTTTATACATAATGTCAATTTCTTGAAGGTAAATGTCTGTCATCACAGACCTTCCGTTTTTTTAAAAGTTGTGATGCTTTATGCCTGTATAATTCCACCACACAATCACCATCACCTTCTTCTGAGTACTGGCTTTGGTTGGGGAATTTGCTGAACTGTTCTCCATTTTACGACACTCTTTCCAGATACATGATCTATATTGCAGGTTGCCACTATTGCATAACGATTTAATTTCTAGTTAAAATTTGTAAATGAAGGGAAGTCGCAATTGCTTCGAGCACAACATAGCGAAGTACAGGCGTAGTAGGCTCACTCTAGAACGAGTGGAATTTCGTTAGAAAACTGCATTTTTTTGTGGAGCTATATACAAGGTGTTAATATTAACTTGAGCACATAAATTATTGAAAGTAAGTAAAACTTACTAAATGGGATGTACATGGTTTTAAGGCGTGCATCTGATGGTGATAACAAAAAAGCCTGTGGATGTCATTTTCACGTTTTTTTCAAGGTTTTTTCAAGGTCATTGCATTTTTTTGCATATTAACATGTATTTTTCATAACATAACAGAATATGGTAGTCGGCGTCAAGATGAGTTCAACGACCTATACAAAGTGACCTTGAATGCGAAAAAATCAGTTTCAATTTGAAGAATGCAAAAGTAAGAAAACTAAAAGAGTAATCTCACCTTATTTTATTAGATGCTTAAAATGCTGGCAGCTATGTCACCGGTCGAGTGACATAGTACATATTAAATAGCTACAAATTCTGGGGGTACTGCGGAAATGCCATAAGAAATCCCATTCAGTCACTCACTTATCGTGTACAGACGTGTCTTGCTGCGGACGGCCACCATTTTGAGCATCTAATAAAATGAGGTGATATTCCTCTTTTTGTTTTATTACTTTTATTCTTCAAAAAGAAACCAACTTTGGCTTCAAGGTCATGGTGTGCTGGTCGTTGAATTTATCTTGACGCCGGCTACCAATACTGCGTTATAAAAAATACATGTTAATATGTGAAAACAGTGCGATGACCCTGAAAAAACCGTTAAAATGATCTTCACAATATTTGTGATATCTCCATCAAATGCACGCCTTAAAACCATGTACATCCATGTACATCCATGTACATATTTAGTCATTTTTTCTTACTTTGAATAGTAGCGGAAATAATGTAGGTGCTCGAGTTGAAATTAACACCCTGTATACAAAATTCATGATACCAGCAGTCATTAACTTGACGTCTTCTACGTCCAATGTTATCGGATAAGAAAGCTCAACGCTTTTTCATATGAACTTGCAGCTTGTTAGGAACTTTTCCCCGAAATCGGAGGAATTTCGATTCAAATTAACCTTTTATATTTACCTATACTATACCTATACTAGATTATAAAAAAAATGCTTCTATGAATTTTAAAACGACAACGATAAAATAAAATTTAAAAAATTTATTATTAATTGCAAAGAGAACGGTGCCATTTGATGTTAGATGACCTAATAATTATACTCCACCACGTAAAGCAGCCACCAATTAACCCCTTCTGGTATTACCACGAGTCCAACTCGTGGTATCGATTATGGGCCAAACGTGAAAATGAACCCATTTGCATCATGCGTCTACTTCAGCTGTGCCGTACTCAAACGTCAGCGGCGTTGAATGACGACTGTCCCGTATCACCGTGGTATCGCGTGGTCGGGGTCTTATGTGCAGTTAACGACATCCAAATTTTTCGGGGAGTTTATTAAAACTTTATTGTGTAAAACGATTGATACACATGTTGCGATGTTACATCGCAAACATCGCATTTTACATTTTTTTATGAAAAAGGAAATAAAAACAAATATTATTTTATAAATAGAATATAATTATTTTAATTAAAATAGGAACTTATATTATTAAAATATTTTCTTATAGGCTTTTATACTTCTCTATTATCGTAAGGACGAAAGATATACGAAATAATCGTATATCCAAAATCGTACAGAAACAGTAGCGGCACTGAATATTCCGCGCTTGGTGATAGTAGACAGTTGCGGGCTCGCGGTATATTCCGCTCTTGGTGATAGTAGACAGTCGCGGATCGCGGAATATTCCGCTCTTGGATGCAAATGGGTTAACGAATGAGGTTTCTGTTTGCAAACAAAGATTAAAATTTGTTGCACAGCGTTACAAATTAAAAGTTTTTTATTCGCCTGCCGTTGAATCTCTCATGTCCGCTATCTATCGGTACCGCCCTTTTCGCGAGCGACTGCGCTGTACACTTCGATCTTGGCCCGTCGATCTTGGGCGGGTCGAAATTCTCGTGTAGCGGAAGGGTTTAATTATACAATTAATAATACTTGCTTTTGTGTACGAAATATCTTAATAGGTCTTGAAAACTCTGCAATAAATGTTTCCTTGAATTGATTAGAATCCATCCTAATCTAACAATGAAACAATTTAACCCTCTATCACCCAATTTTGTTCGTGTTTGGATGAAAATTGTATAACGTGAAACCTAGTTGAACGCGAATCTAACAAAGCTAAAGTACGTGAAAATAATAACATAATTATTACAAGGTAAAAGTGAAAGAAAACAAAACAAAAGATACTGGTAGATGTATGTGACTTAAAAGTTACATGGCGTTATAGAGGGTTAATAATGATTCCAATAGGTATTCCATTTTACAAACAATTCTATAAATAATCTTACAGTAAGTCTTACAGTAAGTCTTACAGTACTGTCCGAGGTGTCTGGGCAAGGACTCCTTGCTCTGTTTTATATTCCCGTTTCTTCTCTCATGGCAAGCATGTTTAACTATACAAATCTTATAAACATAAAATTCCAATGAGGCTGTACTGTATTGTACTGTAGATGTTTAGAATAAATTTCGTAATAAATTTGTAAATATCGATTTCTAAAATTCTTCTGAAATAGACAAAATTAATAAACAGTATATAAATTAAAAGCACGGGATTATAATTTTGTAAAAGATAATTCAAAATTTGGTTTCAGGCTATTTTCCCCTTTTTATAATAAAAGAGCGAGCCGAAGACATAATCCGATCACTTATCACTTCTACTCGAATAACGGAAAATACTTTAAAATGGGCCGAAAGTAGAAGAGAAGCTCTCCATTCTTTAATCATGGTCTGCAAATCTTTAGGCATTGAGGAATCAGGTAATCACTCGACTTGCAATTTTACAATGAGGCGATAAGTGATATCAAATCATATTAGATAGTAAAATCATATTAGAAGTTGAACACCTCCCTTAATCGAAATTAGTCTACATAAATTATTTAATAACTTTTTTGGGTATTCTAATATCGTGTGAAATTGTTATCTATATACAGTATGTCCCAGCTCAAGCCAAGCATTTAAATACCTCCTTTGTTTTTAATGATATGAGAAATATGTAAAGCACAATTTAAATGGTTTCGTAAGAGGAATATCGTGAGAACAAATATTTGGTAGGGTTGTTTTTTTCGTTTTTTTCGTTTTTTTCGTTTTTTTCGTTTTTTTCCAGGATATCGTTTTTTGGCCAAAAACATTTTTTTCTATCGCATTTTCTAGCGTTACCTTGAAGTGACCAACAACTCCGAGAAAGTGACAACATTCCAAGACTGTGTTAGGAGGGTATATGTACTCCGTCGTTTCTGTTTGTGTTGTAAGTGCTTAAAGTGATGTCCATCGGCAGCGATACAATTCTACAGTCTAAAACGAGATATCACGGATTGTGATGCTCTTTCAATAACTGCTGATGTGACAGCAGCACAAGCTCTACCAGCACGATGGTTGCCCACCTCATTATTCCCGAATATCCACTCAAATACTAAATGAAAAGTTCGGAAATCGTTGCATTGGCCGTAATGGGCCTCAATCATGGCCAGCACGTTCATCGGATTTGACGTCATTGACCTTTTTTCGTGGGGGAAAGTTACACGAAGATGTCTACCAAGGGCAACGTGCAAACTTCTGGCTATCATGCCAGAATATATGATGAATCGAATAATTACAGCTTGTGCTGCTATCATATGAGAAGTTAATGAAAGAGGCAATCCGCGGTAACTCATAGACGGTAGTTTGACGGTAGAAATTAAACCGCCGATGGCCATCATTTTGAGCATTTATAATATTAACAGTAAGTACACATATCATTCTAATAGTCTTCCATTGTGCTTCCATTGTTCGGAGTTGAAGGTCACTCCAAGGTCGTATCTCGGACATGTCTGAATGTATTTAGTTTAACGTATGTTATGACGTATGATATGACAGAAAAAGATATATGCTTTTGGGGAAAAAATAACGAAAAAATAACGAAAAAATAACGAAAAAATAACGAAAAAATAACGAAAAAATAACGACGATCTTGACAAAATTTGCAAAATTTGCAAAATTTGCAAAATTTGCAAAATATGACCATAACAAAAATCTTTTTCCACGATATTCCTTTCGAACTTTCGAACCATTTAAATTGTGCCTTACACATTTTTCATATCATTAAAAACAAAGCAGATATTTAGGTGTTCGGCTTGAGCTGGAACATCCTGTATAATAATTACCTACATACTACCAGCTAAAATACGAAACAAAAGAATATCTAACTATTCCTGGCTATAATTATTTAATTGATGCAACAGATATTCAGAAACTCCTAATCATCACATATCTATAACTTTTTCCTCGCGAATTTGTAATATACATTAACACTGTGTGCCTGTTAACATTTCAAAATACGTGCAAATGACGTTGCCATACATTTTTCTATACATATTCATATTTTCATTTCCTTTTCGCAACTGCAAGTATATACATTCTACTATTTTGCATCGTTTTGCATCGTTTTGCATCATAAAATTAGAATGATTTTACTTCCGTGTGGTCTATAACCATATCAAATCAAAATAATATATTGTGCATTCAAAAATGAAGATATTCTTGAAATAACCTTAAAGTCATTATTCTCAGAAATTTGTCCTGTACATATCTAATAAATGTTTAGATCACAGTAAAAAAAATTAATAGCAATTAATGATTTGTATTTTAGATAGTACAAAACGGCGTTACATTTCTTTTCTTGTTTAGACAAATGGAGGATGTTTGCACAAGATTTATACGATTGCTATCTCTTGGCTCTAAGAGAATATACAATAGACAGCAGAGGAGATATCGGTGCTTGGGTTCGAGAAGCTGCGATGGCTGGCCTGCACGTAAGTGTCAAAACCGCATGTTTTTTGAATTAGATAGAATAAAATAGAATTAAATAGAATTGAATAGAATTGAATAGAATTGAATAGAATTTTAATAAAAGCATTAAACTTGATACAAGCTATGAATAGTTTGAATGTACATAGGCTTAAAAGAGTTCAATGTCAGATCACATTTTTGCTACTTGGAGCAATTGGTGTTATTTTAAACATTTTTAAAATGATAAAATTACTTCCCTAATGACCAAAACTACTTAATGTCGCCACTCGAGCGCAATCTTTCCGCAATCTTTCCGCAATCTTTCCGCAATAAACTGAATGGCGACTGAGCATCGTGAGCGAGTCCAAAGGGTCAAATTAAATTGAATAATACATAATAATAATAAAAAATTATTAGGTTTTCCGTTTGGAAATATCGGTTTTGCTCTTACCCAAAACTGATACTCGTGGACATAAGTAATTAAGACATTAAATTTTCTTAATCATACATGTTAGTATAATATGTATTATTTAAAGTTATTGAATATCAAAGTTATTTCTTGTTGTCTGAGTGTTAACCGATTTCATTTTTATATTATAGAATATACATATGTATGTAATAATGTATATAATAGCGTATACAGGGTGTCCGCGTATACATGGTAACACTGGATAAGCGTTTATTTCCTAAAATATTGCAGGTAGATATTGCAGGTAGACAACATTTTCTGTATGAACATTACATGGTACAAGAGGGAAAATCTTTTGCCGAAAGCGAATTGTTTTTAACTTTATTAGTTACAAATATAGTGCGGTAGGTCAAGTGCGGTTTTTTTAAACGGAACTATATATTTTTCTTCCGATCGTTTGATAGTGCTTTTCAAGACGAATTTACTGACTCTTCATGACCGATTTCAATTAGTTTTTGAGATATTGACTTAGAAATTTACCGATTTTTCCCGAAGAACACTTGGTTTGAATAGGAAGTACAGTAGGACCTCGATTAACCGGCTTAACCGGCTTAACCGGCTTAACCGGGAGATAGGCAACCCGGATAAATCGAGGCCCAACCGATAACACTTTACCAACATAAAAAAATGTTGTAACAACGAATAGGCGATTCTTATAGATTTCGGCGTGCTGAAAACGAATCCGGAATCCGGAATCCGTTTTTTCTAGCCTCTACCGTTTTCGAAAAAATCAATTTTGAACAAAACGATACTTTGTTGTCCTTTGAACAAGATTTGTGACGTAAGTATATAAGTTAGACAGTTTTTATTTGTTGTAAAAAATTCTGTGGATCATTATGAATAAAATTATATGAATTACTTTTGCAATATGAATTTGCAAATATGTTTAAACATTAGTTAAAGTTGGCGAGACACGCTCTGCGCGCTCATTTTTCGAGATTCGTTTCAAACGTTATATAGTTAGAAGTTAAGAAAATGTAATGCAAATAAAATTAACCTAAGTGGGATGCGATCCTACAAAAGAAGTCCGCAGCGTTTCAACAGCTTGACGCTTTGCCACGGGACCACCGAACCTCCGAACCACTTGAAAATATTCTTTACGCTCTAGGCTCTAAGAGCACAGTAATTCCAATTTTCTCTATTTATTTAGTTTCCTTAATTGCTATATTACTTTGTCGGATGCAAAAACACTGATTACTGCACAAACACTTATTTAATAGAGAATAATACGAAAGTTCGACCTATAAGTCACAATCTAACACGCAAAAAACGCCGAAAAAACCGGTTTTTAATTTTTTTAACTACGGCGCACCTAACCAAAAAATCTAAAAAAAATAGAGAGCAATACTATCACTAATACCTACTTACTCAAATTATATAATTATAGTTCTGCAACTCCTTCAATACAAAATCGGCATTTTTCGGCATTTTTTTGCGTTTTTTATTTTTCACAGCTTGGATTTGCAACATAAAAATCTGAAAAAATTCTATAATATGTACATCGCTAACTGACGTGCCACTAATTTTTTTTCAAAATTGTTCATTCACTCTGTTGGAAGAAATTGAACAAAAACTTTACTACCCCCCCCCCCTCCCCCTCCCCCCGTCGAGATACAAAGTTGAAACTTGGCACAGATTGTTTTTTTTTTTCATAAGCTATCGAATGACCTATTGCAAGTCCAATTTGGTTTAGGGGCACTTTTGGCCCCCCTTAACCGGCCAGATCCTTTTCGGCAAAATTAGACCTCTGACGGGGATTCCAATTACTCTACGCGATAGAGCAGACATTTCTCTTTTGAAAAGCACTCCCAAAATTTGCAAAGCAGGCTTCGGTGTCATAAATAAAAGCGAAAAAGTGGAGATTTGTCAGCAGGGGTTCTGAGACGCCACATTTATGACGCGCTCCACTCCGGCATGTGTCCCCCAAGCGCTCACGTGCACGCATAAATGTGGCGTCTGAGAACCCCTGCTCAATATCTGAAAAACTAATTGAAATCGGTCACATGGGGAATTCATCGGTCACAGGGTCGATGAATTCGCCTTGAAAAGCAGTGAAATGCAGTATCAAATGATCAGAAAAAGAATATATAATTCTATTTAAAAAACCGAACTTGACCTCCATATCTTCTTAACTAATAAAGTTAGAAACAATTGGCTTTCGTCAGAAGATTTTTCCTCTTGTACCATGTAACGTTCATATACAAAATTTGGTCTATCTGCAATGCTTTAGGAAATAAACGCTTGTCCAGTGTTACCGCGCGGACACCCAGTATACAGGGTGTACCGCCTAACTTGCGCGTCAAAAATATCGGAAACACAATAATGGAAGAAATGATTCAATACGATGAGATGATGAGATGATTCGATGATTAAAAAAACTTGTTTTCAAGATTTGAAGGTCTTTCAAGAAGTATTCCAACCGATTTCCGTTCACTTCTATACATGTTCGGATATGTACGACCCTTTGCGGTCGGTGTCATTTCTAAATCGTCGTAGAAGTCGTAGAAGTCGGTGTCCCGTGTCGTAGCGGGGACATTTTTTTTTTAAATAGTAGAAGTCAATGACCCCACAGCGGGAACCTTCCGGAACCTTACGTATTATAAGTAGTATTAAATACAACAAATTCTGTGTGTTTTAATATCCATATATTGACTTTAAATTCTGTACGGAAAAGTAATTGCGAAACGATAGATTTGCGAAAAGCGAAATCTGCCGATCGCAAAGGGTTAAAACTGATAGGGGAAGGTTCGCAATTTGTATCCGGCATTTTGGACGAGTTAGCTCAAATTGTAGGTCTCGACGAGTGTTACCTTGTTTCCAAAAGCGGGTTGAAAGGTCAAAATTTCGAACTAAGACTTGGAAAAAGACCGTTTTGGAAAAAAATGCTTTTTTCTTCATATGTGAGGGGATACTTAAGCCATAAGAATAACGTATCATTCGACTCTCAACCGGAGAACATTTTTTAATGGTACTGTACTCGGTTCGAGGTATTATTTTTAGTCAACGAATGGATCATCTTTTTTCTGGTTCGTATGATTCCACGCGTTTATTCCATTCGTTAATAAATTCGTCCGATAATGACGATGATCATTTTTCCTCTTGTAGTATTCCAAGGAAGCTTCTTCTCTTTGAATTTCTCTTTGTCGACAATTTTCTACACTCTCTTCTGATTCCTTTATATTTGAAAGTCCTTCAATTGCTATAAGGTCTTTTTCTTCTATCATATTTTTACACGGTTGTACAGGGTTGTACAGGGTGACAAATGGGAAGTTGCCAAAACTAAATCGTTATGTTCTTTAAAGGAATACAAAAGGAAAAAAATCAAACACAGTCCCACGAAAATTGACAAATTCATTTAGATTTGGTTGCATTGAAATCGAACAATTTCATGTGATAACAATAGATTTATTTAAAAATAGGCAAACATTGGACCTAACCCAGATGCTAGTTATTAACAATCAATATTTTCGAAGTATTCTCCACCGGAATTTGCACAATAATCTAGACATATTTGAAAACTACGAAACATTTTTTCAATACTAAGTGAAGAATTGCTGGACACTCCTTTTTTAATAGGTTGGGTTTTGTCGCATAACAATAGTCTTTCGGATAGCAAGCTCATAAAAAGAAATCACATGTTGTCAAGTTTGGTGAATCTGGCGGCCACTTGACACAGCCGATGACACAACCAGCATATATAGAATTACGATGTCCCCTCAGAGAGAACTTTCAATTTTTCAATTTTGTTCGATTAGATAAGTTCGAAATGTTGACTTTTGAACACGTTTTTCGAAAGCAAGGTAAGCCATCTACACCATAAGGGGGTCAAAAGTGCCCCTAAACCAAATTTGACCCCCTTATCCGGCCCCTTAGCCCTTTATTGCGTTGTAAAGCAGCCGTCGATACCTACAGTTTCAGCTATGACTCGTACAAAAAGCCTCGGAAAGGATATACATTGCGAACTTCCTCTTGTGAGTAACTCTTGAGTAACCTCTTCGTTGTTTGAGTTATTTCTGGAGCGATGACTATTAGGTATGTATGGGATGGTCCTTATGTATCATAGGTTCGATTTTTTGTCGAATTTTTCACATCGAGCCCCCGCAATTGATTCCAATGGCGAAAAAAAATGAGATCTGCAAAATTTTATTGCGATCGGATTGTTATCCCCTTCCCGTTGAAAGGGTGCCTCAAGAGCATTTTTTATTCATAACCACCTCACGCACGTAACTCGCTCTCGCTCTCGATGCGGCAAAGGCCGCATCAATGGCAGTAACCGCTCCATTGGTGTCGATGCGTAGAGGCAGCGGGGACCCCTTGAATCATTAAGAATTTAAACTTATAATAACAGCGCAAATAAAGAGTTTTATCGTACAGTACACTTATCCTACAGCAATTATATATTTATATGATTATATGTGAATGGGAAAAGATCAGTTCACGAATAACTGTATAACGTAATAAGTCTACTGTACTCATAGCTTTGAGCTATGAGTACAGGTAATGAGTACAGGTTCCAAAAGGTTTTATTACACTGTCAGAAACATGTTTTCATTAATTAGATAAATAAGGAATGCAAACCCAAAGAAAATGTAAAAATTCCAATCATTTTATAAGAATAGCAGTCAATAGGCCGACGTCGTATAGCAAAATCTTGCCAGTATGCACTTATACATGAGTTAATAATTCGTTTTAACCCATTTACGAGTAAATAAAAACCCATTCGCAACAGTGATATTGTGACCTATCTTAAATGAATGCAATGCTAACCATTTATGAAAAAATGTTACTATTATGATCAAAATATAAGGATTGTTAACGTGAGCACAGGGTTGCTCCTTTGTATAAAGAAAAACATTTGAATAAAGAAACAGTACGTCATGAAACAGTACTAATTCTGAAAATACTTCAAAAGCAAATGGATAGGTACTTAATATACATGTATATACCCGGTACCGCTTCTTTTTCACGACGGGGAGGAAATAACGAAGATACATTTTAGATTACATCAAAAGGAATATATTTCCCATGTTTTTCCCATGTTTTTCCCACTATTCGATTTCCAAAACTTATCGCATTACTTTTGAGGAGGGAACGAAGTATAATAATATAAAATCAAAACTAATGAGCCATCTGTGCCGGAGCATTTGTGCCGGAGATTTGAATTGCGACATTCCCGATTTCTCGGTATATTGCAACTCAAGCGTTAATATATCGAAAGATGAAAGAAGATTTCATAATGTCTACTAGATGCAATTTGCGAATAAACGCAAATATGTATTTGTTTGACATTTATTCGCCTATGTCGACTCGGTCTCGAACTCGGTCTGTGTTAAAGCATGGATTAAAGCTCCACCTGAAGTTGAAAGTGAGCGAACAGCCATTTTCAATTCTTGAAAGATATTTAGAAATATGCAGAAATAGATAGTCAAATATATTAGATATATATTGGATGATTACATAAGTTCCTACCCGATTTAATAATCAAGTACAATAGGTTAAATTTTAAAGAATAAAGTTTTATTAATCAATTATATAGTCACTTTTATTCACTAGAAGTGAGGCAGTTCCTCGGAACAGCTTCCTCGGAATTAAGATTCTTGACATTACTGAAATACTACTCTGCAAAGATCGGATCACATGAAAATCTGTAGACGCGGTACCCGGAGAATGTTGTGGGTGCTGCAGAATTTTCCCATTGCAACCCTTGCAGTTGTCACAGCGTCTGTTTGGCGACGCAAGGCCCAGCATTGTCGTGGTAGAAGCTGATACCTTTTCAATTCGCCAAGACCGGACGTTTTTCTCGAATAGCCGCATGGTGTCTGGCAATGAGTTGCTCTTGTCTCACAGTACTTGTCTGCCGTGATTGTTTTGCAGCGTCGAAGTAGCTCGAAGTAGCTCGAAGTAGCTCGAAGTAGCTCGAAGTGAATAATTCCCCTGCAATCCCACTAAACACACAGCCCAGCCACACCTTAATTGGATGCAGGCCAACTTTTGCGACGGGTTTTGCACCCAAAAACTGCTTTTTTCTAAGTCCTTTTTCGCTGTACGTTGTTGTACCACTTTTAGTCCACTTTTCGTCGTCTGTTGCTATTCGATCCAAAAAAAGCATTTTTTCATTGCGTGCAAGGAGAGAAATGGCCACATTCATCCGGTTCAGTCATCCTTTTATTCCTTTCAGTCAAGGAATGCGGCGGCACCCATGTTTCGAGCTTCGAAGTGTATTCAAGCTTTTTTAAAATGCGGTCGGATTATCAATGTTCATACTCTCAGCAATCTCCTCAGTTGTAATCCTTGGGCTTACCAAGGCCCACCAAGGCACACAGAATGTCGTCATCAACGCATCAAATTGAAATCACCATTTTGAAATCTGCCAAACCACTTTTCAATTGTCCAGGAGCACGGGGACCAGGAGCACGGTCCAAATAAACACTCTGAATGTTATTTTTCCTGCAGTCCCAACACTCACGCTTTTCCGCAACTCGTATAGCATTACATGCCGCATGTATCGAAATGTATCTTTTTGTTCTCCATTTTAAAAAATATCACTCGTGCATGAATCGACTTATTTAAACGGTGTATAACGCTAAAGTGAACCGTGACACTCTCACCTATTCAGTGCATGCAACATGCCCAAATAAAAACACTGTTACGAGCCCAGGGCGAGTTATGTCTTACTACGTTAGACTGGGCTGTAATTTCTTCTTGGTCACTCCGAGCGGCTGGAGTGAACGGTTCGATGGGGATATGTCGCTACTGAATATTTTTGCAGGGAAGGTAAATAGTGGGTTAAACTCGGAAGTACTAACAATAACACTATATATATATTCTGTATGAAATGATACTACACGTTCGTTGACGGGAGAGTCGCTTACCGATGGTGCCTACCAATCTAGAGCGAACGTGATTTGATGTTGACAAATCCGAACTCGCGATAACTGATCGAAAGGGAAACTGAGGCCCGATCTCACTAAAACGATTAGCAGCACTTCCCCGAAGGGTGAATCAAGACTGCCTAGCGCTGGAAAAGGTTGTCCTTTTAAAGGATTTTTTGGAGCTGGAGCGCCAGGAAAGGAGATGGGGGGGGGGGGGGGGGGGGTTCGGCTGGTTTTGGAAGGATAAGATTCTGGGAAACGCGGGCATCATAAATCCACCCTGGGAGTGCACTTGCTCAGGGATATGGGCCTCAAGTTTCCCGAACATCGCAGCCGCGTCTATTCCATAAATAAGACCCCTGGCCATGGGACCCATTTCCGTTGGTCGTAACTTACAATTAGATAACCCCCACGGCCAAGGGCTGCATACGCAACAACACTAAGAAAATCGGGTATGAACTTATGCAATTTTTACGTGCGCGCTCGCGGGCGCTGTGTCGAGAGCTTTTGGGGACCGGGGGCCGAGGGGTGGTGGCTATCTCTCGGTTACGGTAACGCGCAAGGTCGGCGGATGAATAAAAAGAATAAAAATAATTTTTAAAAATAATATATCTATGGAATAGATATAGACAGGATTGTACGGGAGTCCCCAGTGGCTAAACCTATACAGGTTCTTATTCACCTACTATTGCTTGTTTAACCATGGCTGTAATGGTATGGATAACGAACATTGCTCTGGATGGTGTAATACACAAATAAATCATTACAAAGATGTTTGAAAAATCCTGAAGTGTTACATTTAGGTTGAAAAGTACATGGAATTATTAATGGGATTATTGGCTATTCGCTATGGTAATTAGAATTATAGGTTCTGTCGGTCTACGCTCTTGCTACAATTTTTACAATTAACTGCAGGGAAACTCCCACAATGCTTAACATTCGGTTAATTAAGATTTTACATGCTTCAAAGTTTTGTTGGTACAGAATGCTGATAGATATTTGTCGGACTTACCAATTGCTCTTAGAACGACGATGTAGGCTGCGATCATTTTCGCTTGTTTCGCAGTTCTTAGGTTGAACGGATGGTTTATAATATACACTAAACTACGCTTAACTAATCGAGTTTCACAATAAACGTAAAAGTTAATATGAAATAAGATCAAAATAAAACAGGATTAATTTGAATCTTAATACGAGTATGGGGTAATAGTGTTTTGAAAATTATACGAGTGACTTGAGTCTTTCCGCGAACAAATCGTCGAAACTCTGCTCCACTATCACAGGGGCAAACGCACTATGCGATTATAAATAATAAAGAAAAGGTTTCAAGATATTCACTGAATTTAATATACGAGGGGAAGAGTCCTTTCGCGAACAAATCGCGTCGAAACTATGCTCAAAAATCATCCAAGGGCACACTGACTACGCTCCATGCGACTTGCTAGCCAAATGCAATGCAACTAGGTTTGGGAGGTCGATTTATAACCTATGGGCCCCTTGAAGAGGGAGGTCCCAAAGTCGGAGATCATACCTCCTGCCGAACGGAGGTCCGTAGTAAGCGCTTCGGTAATCTTACAAAGTTAATACTGTCTGTAATAATCTATAATCTAAATTTTGATAAAATCATACCAAACGATTTTAATGAATTACTAAACTGAATATTACGTTTCTTC